>CAUYQV010075877.1:0-31902 GCA_963574575.1 Galagoides demidoff | reverse complement strand
TTTTCCTTTGGTCCCCGATGGCCAGACTGGCATCTCGTAATACATTTTTGTGTGTTTACACTTTGCTCATTTGAGTTTATGAGTTAAGAAACTGAATTGCTGGCCAGGCGTTGTGGCGGGCGCCCGTGGTCCCAGCTACTTAGGAGGCGGAGGCAGGAGACTCGCTTGAGCCCAGGAGTTGGAGGTTGCTATGAGCTGTGATGCTATGACACTCTACCCAGAGGGATAGCTTAAGGCTCCGTCTAAAAAAAAAAAAAAAAAAAAAAAAAAGAACTATTTCAGTTGTTTATAAAGTGTTGATGAGAACAGTGGATATTTTGAGCTCAAAAAAGTTCTTTTGGCTCAGTGCCTGTGGCTCATGTGACTAACGCACCAGCCACATACACCTAAGGTGGCAGGTTCGAATCCAGCCCAGGCTGCCAAACAACAATGATGGCTGCAACCAAAAAATAGCCAGGGGTTGTGGTGGGCGCCGGTGGTCCCAGCTACTTGGGAGGCAGAGGCAGGAGACTCCTTGAACCCAGGAGTTGGAGGTTGCTGTGAGCTGTGATGTCACAGCACTCTACCCAGGGTGACAGCTTGAGGCTCTGTCTCAAAAAAAAAAAAAAAGTTCTTTCATTTGGAGAAGAGATTAGAGATAGTCTGCTGTGAATGCCATCATGAGAATACAACACCCAGTGCAAATATGCTTCTGACTATTTACATCAGCTCTCTCTCCCATAGCCGTAGGCCATATGTGATTCTTTTTTTTTTTTTAATTTTTATTTTTCTTTTGTTTATTTATTTTTTTTTTGAGACAGAGTTTCACTTTATCACCCTCAGTAGAGTACGTGCCATCACAGCTCATAGCAACCTGCAACTCCTGAGCTTAAGTGATTCTCTTGCCTTAGCCTCCCAAGTAGCTGGGACTGCAGGCACCTGCCACAATACCCGGCTATTTTTTTGTTGCAGTTTGGCTGGGGCTAGGTTTGAACCAGCCACCCTTGGTATATGGGGCCTGGCACCGACCCACTGAGCCACAGGCACCACCCCCACATGCTATTCTTAAGCACTTAGAATGTGGCTAGTACCACTGAAGAACTGAATTTTTATTTTAAAAAACTTTTATTTTGGCCAGGCACAGTGAGTCAAGCCTATAATCCTAGCACTCTGGAAAGCTGAGGTGGGTGGAGCTCATCTCCTGAGCTCCAGAGTTCAAGACCAGCCTGATCAAGAGTAAGATCTCATCTCTCCTAAAAATAGAAAAACTAGCTAGATAACGTGGTGGGCACCTGTAGTCCCAGCTACTCGGGAGGCTGAGGCAATGGGATTGCCTGAGCCAAAGAGATGGAGGTTGTTGTGAGCTATAATGATGCCATCGCATTCTATCCTGGGTGACAGAGTAAGACTCTGTTTCAAAAAAATAAAATAAAATGAAATAATAAAAATAAATTGTGGTGATTATGAGTTTATTTTGAAGAAAACCCATGCCCATTCTAGTGTGAGAGTGTGATCACAGTAAGCTCTGTGAAAACAAAGGCTTTTCTCTGCCTTTATGAATATATGAACCAGTCAGGCTGACTATATTTTTTCAATAGCAATGCCTCACTCTTAAGACAGCTTACATAAGTACAGGTTAAGTGAGATTAGCTGCATGGACAGGGTGTTTTCGGAGCCTTCTATCACCTACTGGGCTGATAGCTAACGCTCCTTGGATAACAAAAGACTTTAGTTTCACTTATGTGTTTATTTATTTATTTCTGAGACAGAGTTTCACTTTGTCACCCTCGGTAGAGTACCGCATCATAGCTTACAGCAACCTCATATTCTTGGACTCAAGCGAATTCTCTTGCCTCAGCCTCCCAAGTAGCTGGGACTACAGGTGCCTGCCACAACGCCTACCTATTTTTAGAGATGAGGTTTCTCTCTGGCTCAGGCTAGTCTCGAACTTGTGAGCTCAGGGAATTCACTCACCTCGGCCAACCAAGAGCTAGATTACAGGTGCGAGCCCCGCCCAGCCCTTGTTTCGTGTTTTTCTGGAGTGAAAGTGGAGATCATAGGTGCCCCTCCCTGTACCATGCTTACCTTCTGTTTCTACCGCTGTCTCCTTATTCATTCCACACCAGCCACATTGCCTTGTGTTATTTCTCAAGTATCCCAGATATATTCTAACCTCAGGGTCTTTGCACTTGAGTTTCTGTTTGCCCAGTAAGCTCTGCCCTACTCCATGTCCTCCAGGCTTGCTCCTTTCCTACAAATGAAACACAGGGATTCCTTTGCGACCATCACCTCTAACTCCCGCCTCTCCCAGCACACGTGTGTGCATGCTCACACGCTTTACCCTTTTCTCTGCTTTGGCTTTCTTAGAACTGTTCACCATGTGACACACTGTACATTTTTCTTTCACTTATTACCCCCCCCTTCTCCCCCTGCTAAAAGTCCGCTTCAGCAGAGAGGACTTCTTGTCTGTTTTGCTCATAGTCACATCCCTAGTAGCTGGAGCAGTGCCTGGCGCATGTGCAACGAGTTCTCAGTAAACAGTTGTGACCCTGTGAACGCGTGCAGCTGTGGGAGAGCTGTTTAATGAGCCTCTATGTCAGATGTGTGGTAGCACAGGCTCGTGGTTACTCACGGGCCTAGAGCAGTGGTTCTTACCCTGGCTGAGCACTGCAATCACCTGGGGAGCTTGGTATACACACAGCTGCCCCAGCCCCAACCCTGGGGATTGTGACTTCAGCAATTAGATGCACCAGGGATTCTAGAGAAATGAGGCTCAAGGGGAAAGCCTTGCTTCTTGACAAATCTTGATCCAGTCAATTAGGGTGCTCAGCTGCAAACACCTGGAGGACACTGGCTAATGTGAGCAGCGGGGAGTCTGCTGCTTGGGCCTGGGAGGGGGAGGGAAAGAGAGCTGGAGGATCTCACCCGGACACAGGAAGGGAAGTGGGTCTGTGTAGCTGGGACTGTGCAGCCAGAGCAGGGTAATGCGAGAGGCACCCCTGACCTCCCTCTCACCTTGTCCACTAGTTCTCTGGGTCCTCACCTTGCTATGTCTCTGAGGACTGTGTGGTCGGCCAAGTTCAGGTTATAAGGCTGCCCAGGAAGAGGGAATCTCTTCCGCTGCTACCTACAGAACTATAAGGCAAGCCACGTGAGCAACTTAAGATTTTGTAGTGCCACATTAAAAAAGTAAAAAGAAACGTGTGAAATTAATTTTAACATATTTTATTTAACCTATTACACGTACATCCAAATATTATCACTTCAATGTGTAATCAATGTAAAAATTATCAGGAAGATATTTTATACTTTCCCCCCAAAATCCAATATACTTTACACTTACAGCCCATCTCACTCAGGAAGCTAAATTTTTAGTGGAAATACTAGATCTGTAACAAGTTAACTGTATGTAGGTTTCATAAAATTTACAATTAAAAAAGTAGTTCACATCCCCATGTTGTTCTGAGCATACTTCAAAGTTTTAAAAAAACTAAACTGTGTCAGTTTTTAAATGTGCATAAGTTAATTGAAATTAAACTGAAAATTCAGCTCCTTGGTCACACCAGCCACATTTCAAATGCTCAGTAGCCACATGTGGCCAGTGGCCACAGTGCTGGACAGCTCCCCTCTGCCTGTTGTCGTCTGCAGTTTCAGAGTGACCCTGTCACTGAAATCACCTCCGTCGAGGAAAAGGAGCATTGTTAGAAAAGGAGAATGCATGCTGAGCAACCCCAAACCACTATACACTGCAGTAATTATGGGAGGATAGTGATTTTATATTTTTTATTTGGTTAAGGGAAAAGTTGACTCTAGTTCATCTCCTGTATTTAAGGAAAAAAAAAAAAAAACAGTTCCACCTGACAAGAAGTTGCTAAGCATTTCTACTTTACCGAGGATTCTGTGATATAGACATTCCTAAAGATTGAGACCGAATTAGTATTTGTTCAGGATAATTAGAATTTCTGACTACAAAAAAAGGTTGGCTTCACTACATAGGAAATCAGTCTCTTAAGATGACACAGTTGATTTATGAGTCAAAGTGTCCTCTCAGCTCAGTGAGAATCTTGTCATAGGAAATGGACAAACCATTTTTTATAAAATTCAAAACCATCACCATTATTCTTTCCCAATTCACTCCCTGGAAAATGTATTATCACGAAGTTTTGGGCTTCAGAAGAAATGGTCCCCAAATGACTGATTTGCTGCATCATTCAGTTTAGAGTGTCCTAACTTCCACCTGTGCCTGCAAGGTGCCAAATGAACTTTGCACTGTTAAGGCTAAGCATGATACAAACTGGAGGTGTTACCAAAGAGGGTCCAGTCACTCACCACTGTCAGCCAAATGCAAAGTCAGGGATTTCTTCTAATAAGCTTTATTCCACAGAGCAAGCGATCTGGAGGGCAGTAAGAGTAATCTTGCCCAGTCTGATCCGCCCTTCCATTTATAAAACTACAGTGTTTTTTTTGTTTTTTTTTGAGACAGAGCCTCAAGCTGTCCTGCTGGATAGAGTGCCATGGCATCACAGCTCACAACAACCTCCAACTCCTGGGCTCAAGCGAGTCTCCTGCTCCACTTCCCAAGTAGCTGGGACCACAGGCGCCCGCCATATGCCTGGCTATTTTTTGGTTGCAGCCATCATTGTTGTTTGGCAGGCCCCGGCTGGATTCGAATCCGCCACCTTAGGTGTATGTGGCTGGCGCCTTAGCTACTTGAGCCACAGGTGCCGAGCCCAAAACTACAGTTTTATACAGGAAAGTTTAAAACAGGCTCAGCACCCATAGCAGAGTGGTTATGGTGCCAGCCACATACACCAAGAGTGGCAGGTTCGAACTCGGTCCGGGCCTGCCAAAACAACAATGACAATGCAACAAAAAACAGCCGGGAATTGTGGTGGACACCTGTAGTCCCAGCTACTCAGGAGGCTGAGGCAAGAGAATCGCTTGTGCCCAGAGTTTGAGGTTGCTGTGAGCTGTTGACACCATGGCCCTCTACTAAGGACGACATAGTGAGACTGTCTCAACAAAAGAAAAAAAAAAGAGAGAAGTTCAAAGCAAAAACCCTATTAACCCTTATCTTTAAAATAATAAACAATGACGGGCATAACCCATAACTTGTTACAACATTTCCAATTCAGAATTTGTCTTCCTAAATCAATTGTCCTAAACTACACAAGATACATATCTTTAGGCTGGAGCTAAATTTCCAAGAATGGAAAATAGGAGGTGAAGGTCATGTAGTGAAATAACTTAGGAGACCTGGAAAAATAGAGTCGGACCCCCACTTAGGTTAGTTAATTGGTAATTTATTTTACCTGCCGCAGGGGCTGCTGCTCCGAGAGACAGTCAGCAGCCCAGGTGTGAGGGTGAGTTACCTTTTATAGGCTTTGGGCAAGTATATTACAGAAGCAAAATGTGGCTGGTTAAGGGGGGGTTACAACTTGGGTAGTCATGGATACAGCAATAGAACAATAATTAATATGGCTTCAGTTGAAAATAGATACATCTCATATCACAATGGTTATGATTATACAACAGTAGCTAATCAAATCTCAGTGATTTTTCCACCATTGTTCATCTACTGAGAACTTGGGGGTTTTGTGAAACTTGGGACTTTTCTTCCTTGTACCTGAAGCTTGTTCTTGGCAACCCTAGGGGAAGGAGGGGGCCTGAGAACATGGCTAGGAAGCACTGTTCTCAGCCACCATGGGGGGAGGAGGGACTTGCCTTGTTCCCCAGGGGGCGAGGGGGAAGGTGAGGGCTGGGGAACAGGAGTGGGCAGGGGAAAGAGGGCTGGGTTACAACAGCAGGACCTAAACTGCCAGACCAGCAGTGTTGCATTGGCCCTAGCCTAACTCTACCTTATTTTCACCACGTTGCTCTCAGACTGGTAGCCTGCTCATCAGAGCCAGGTGGTCCTGTGTGGAAGAGCAAGCCCATTCTCAAGAGTGCTGAGGCACTTCCTTACATGCCCTGCTCACCTGTGGTCCTGGCTGCTGCTTCTCAGGCTGATCAACACAGGTCTGCTGGCTTTGGCCATCTATCTCCTCCTGTGCTGGGGTCAGACTCTCAATTCTAAATCCAGTTGAAATCTTTCTGCAGGAGGTCTTCTTCCCAGCCTTCTAACACAGTTTGACTGGTCTAACCTTAAAGAAGTAAATAATTGGACAGGCAAATCCAAAATGTGCTGGGATTGTCACATGCTAAGGTAATTAATTACTTTCTTTATTCTATTCCTAACCATTCTTTTGCTGACAAAGTTTGAGACAAAACCCATCTAGAAGCAAAGAAGAGAGGAAGAAACAGACGCTTACAGAAGCTTTAACGTTTTCCCAGACATGGAGCACGAATGCTGAGGGGCTTCAAATCCTTCCTGTTCAGTAGTATCTTTGCTGACTCATGATTCTTGATACACTTAAAGTGTATCAAACCAAAAGGATTCTTGATACACTCAAGTGTATAAAACCAAAAGGATTCCTTATTTATAAGAAGTGACACTAGACCAGATAGAATTAAAAAAAAAACAAACACCCGATTAATTTTAGAGAGGAGATGAAGGACCCCTACAATTCTGGG
Source organism: Galagoides demidoff (assembly GCA_963574575.1). Lineage (NCBI taxonomy): Eukaryota > Metazoa > Chordata > Mammalia > Primates > Galagidae > Galagoides > Galagoides demidoff. The sequence continues at coordinate 25,350 of CAUYQV010075877.1, read as the reverse complement.
TAACTCATTGAGTCTTTGTTGCTCATTTGTGAATCCACATGTGATAAGGCCCCTGCTGCCCTTGTCCTTAGGAGCTGGTTCATCCAACTGACAACTTACTAACCTAATAACTCCACCCATCTATACTAGGTAGGGCCAGAATTTCATCAACCACAGCAACCTTGATCTCAAAGGACAAAACTGGATCTCAAAGGACAAAAAAGAGAGAGAGAGAAATCCCTTTCCACTGTAAAAGTTTGAGGACAGTGTACAAGATGAGTCTGAAGCAACTTCAACTCAAGAACCTAGAAACAGGCTTGAACCCACAGCACAGTGGTTCCGGTGCCAGCCACATACACCTAGGCTGGCGGGTTCGAACCCAGCCCAGGCCAGCTAAACAATAATGACAACTGCAACAAAAAATAGCCGGGCAGGCGCCTGTAGTCCCAGCTACTTGGGAGGCTGAGGCAAGAGAACTGCTTAAGCCCAAAATTTGAGGTTGCTGTGAGCTGTGATGCCACTACACTCTACTGAGGGTGACATAGCGAGACTCTGTCTCAAAAAAAAGAAGAAAACCTAGAAACAGGTGTTACTGAAAGTTTGGTACTTGTCCCCAAGGCAGAGCAAATTGCAAGGACAAGTGATTTGAAGAAAAGGAAAGAGAAGTGTATTAATTTGCTGGCAAAGGAGAACTACAGACTCTCTTCTTAAAGAACCATCACCCCCCCCCCCCTTTAAGCAGAAACACAGAGCTTTTAAAGGGGGGGAGGGGTTCAACTTTGGACTACTGCTGTTTATGATTGGTGGTCCTATGCTATTTAACTGATTGGTCAATGTTATTTCTGGTTTTAAAGGTGGGAGGGGTTCAACTTTGGGCTACCGCTGTTTATGATTGGTGGTCCTATTGCTGTTTAACTATGATTTGTCAATGTTATTTCTGGTGAAGATGACCTCATGCCCTTTGCCTGGACATACTGTTGCACTATATCCTGTGATTTATGATATACAGAACATAGAACATTTTTTCTCCCCCTTTGAGAAAAGTGGGCAGGGCTGCAGTTCTTCATTCCCAAAAAGAGCCGTGGTGGCAGGGTTTGAAGAGACAACTTGTAATACATTTTTGCCCTTTTTCAGGCCCTTACTTCTGTTACACGAGAAGCAAGAAAAAATAATAGATGACATTTCTCCTTACTTGGAAACTCCAGTCCCAGTTACAAATGGCCTAGAAGCTGGCATTGTTGAAAATATTTTGAAGTCAGAGAAATCTGGCCAGGAACAGGGATTTGTAATTTTGGAAATTAGAACACAAAATACCAACTCCAGGACAGCCCATGGCTTTATTAATGTCACCTGGTAAAGGTTAATGTTTCCTGTTACAATCCATTTTGTACCGTGTGAATTCGCACTATATTTTTAAATCGTGAACACAGTTTGATGCCACTAGATATTTAGTGAGTGCCCATTATGTTCTAGGACTGTGAACACATTCCACCAAGGGAACAAATTTCAATGACCCCTATAAAGTTCTCTCCCTTCAGTAAGTACTTAATCTTTTGAGTTGTTTCCCAGAAATGATAAATTTTCTTCAAGAAGAAGGAGCTGAAATTCTAAAGGCCCCTGGGCAGACTTCCTGACAAGATGCATCTTCCCCCACAACCTGGCCCAAAGCATGTGGCACCTCTTTTAAAAGCCCCTGATCTTTAGCAGTTGGTGAGAGGGATCTGAGGCAGCTCCTCCCGTTTTCCTGACAAGATGACCTGTGGACTGTGTTCTGTCATATTCAAAAGTCCGTGGCAATCCTTGTTGTCTCAATACTTGGATCTCTGTGCAACAAGTAGACCAAAAGCCCCTTGTGGTTCCCATAACAGGTGTGATGCTAGGCTCTGGGGGATCTAAAGATGGACAAGACAGACCTGATCCCCGCACTCCCTTTCTGCTGGGAGAGGTCAGTTAAACCAAGTGCTCTAGTAAGAATCCATGATACATGGAGTCCTGGAGGGCTCCCAGACCTGAAGAACGAGGTGTGAGTAGAGAAAAATGTTCCAGTCCTCAAAGTCTTGGACTTAAGCAATTCTCTTGCCCCAGACTCCAAGTAGCTGGGATTATAGGCGGCCGCTCAGGTCCTTACAGACTCACCTGGATCATTGCAGAGCTGACAAGTTTATCTCAGACTGTTACATGTTACACTGAAAACCAGGAAATATATTCCATTTTCTGCCTTGGAATGCTAGGAAACCTGATAGCTGCAAAGGGCTCTTTTGAGTGGTTGTAAAATATGTTAAGGTGTGAGACTGGGGTTTGAGCTTAAGTTCTAAATGAAGCAACCTTCCTAAACTTGTCCACAACTAAATATTTGGAGAATTACTTCCATATGATGTTTCTTTTTAAAGAATAGGACTCATTCCTTCACTGACTCAACCCACATCATCATAAACTTTTCCCTGATATAAAGAACCGAAGGGCCTGAGTTTCGTCTTTTCCTGCTCACAAAGATGCAGCAGGGGCTGGGAATGAAGAAAATGTTCACTGCTGACATCAGATGGTATACACACTGCCATTTGGCAGTAACAGAAGACTCTTTACACAAGATAACCACATAATCTTGTCTATAAACCGTGTTATCTTTTCAATGTTAGAAGCATAGGGTGGCACCTGTGGCTCCGTAGGTAGGGTGCTGGCCGCATATACTGAGGGTGGCAGGTTTGAACCCGGCCCCGGCCAGCTAAAACAGCAGTGGCAACTGCAACAAAAAAATAGCCAGGCATTGTGGCAGGCGCCTGTAGTCCCAGCTACTTGGGAGGCTGAGGCAAGAGAATCGCTTAAGCCCAAGAGTTGGAGGTTGCTGTGAGCTGTGACACCACAGCACTCTACCGAGGGTGACAGAGTGAGACTCTGTCTCCAAAAAAATAAATAAATAAATAAACAATTCTTTTTTTGTATGTATAACTGAGATTTTCCATCAACAGTTCTGGAGCTTTTCTCCTCTTATGAAGTTATTCCCCTAAACTGGGAATTTGTAAAAATGATAGAAAAGTTACAAATCTTATTTTGTAAGGACAAATGTTTTAAACGAGCCACCCTACTTCCTGCATTCATGGGACCCTGGAGCCCACAATAGCCCAGCCCACCTTTTACTTCCTGAATTTGGAAGTTAGTGGACAATGATCTAGACGTGAAGTTCTTTGCTTTAAATGCTAAATGACATATTAAACAACATATGGACTGTAGGAAAAACTAGCAATAAGAACGAACAGGAGTGATTCCAGAAGTTTCAAACATAATAGAGGAGACAGAGATTCTGCTTTATGATAAGGCCAATCATTTATGGGAAACAACATTCTAAGAAGTGATCTAGTCATAGAATTTTTAACTGGGACGAGGTAGGATTGGATTTTCCAACATTTCTAAAATGTGGTTTTGTGCATTTTTCCATAGAGATTTACATAACTTTCATCAGATTCTTAACATTGACAATTTCCTGACCAGACCAATCAAGGCCTTTTATAGAAGAAACAGATGCCCAATGTCAGAAACCTAAGCAGGGCAAATTCCGCTTGCCACGTTAGTGTTTTCTCCTTTATCACCAGCTCCTTGTTGCTAAATGTTCCCATCTTCAAGGCTGCCCCTGGATTAGTGTTATGTCCATTATTGCTGTTCTTCCGAACATCAGCATAGGAAGGCATTAACAAGTCACACAATGAAGGTCAGAAACGCAGACGAGGAGGTCAGAGGTCATGCTGGCATCATGCTGGAGCACTTCCTTCTGTTCTCCTGCCCTCTTTTAAACAGACTGGTTGACCTAAGACCATCGAGTTAGACACTGAATTCAACTCAGAACCCACTTGAGCTACTGGTCCTCTAGCCAACAGCAAGTATTCATCTGCTTGGGCTGCCATAACAAAATATTGAAGACTGGGTGGTTTAAAGAGAAATCTCTCAGGATTCTGGAGGATGGGAAGTTTAAGATCAAGGTGCCAGCAAGGTAGCTTTCATTCTCTTGGCCTGTAGGTAACTGCCATTTCTAGGTGAGTACAGGTGACCTCTTGGTATATGTGCATGGGGGGGGGGTGCAGATGGGCTCTCTGGTACCTCTCCATTAAGGCACTAATCTCATTAGGAGGACCCAACCCTCAAGACCTCATCTAACCCTAATTACCTCCCAAGAGCCCCATCTCCAAATATCACATCAACATGTGAATTTTTAAAATTTTTATTTATTTTTGGGCACAGTCCTACTTTGTTGCCTTCAATAGAGTGCTGTTGTCATAGCTCACAGCAACCTCAAACTCTTGAGCTCAAGCAATCCTCTTGCCTCAGCCTCCCAAGTAGCTGGGACTACAGGTACCTGCCATAATGCCTGGCTATTTTTTCAGATATGGGGTCATGCTCTTGCTCAGGCTGGTCTTGAAATCCTGAGCTCAGGTAATCCACCTGCCTCAGCCTCCCAGAGTGCTATGATTACAGGCATGAACCACTACAACTTCAATATACAAATTTAGTCTGTAACAGCTAGCATCCTTGAAGTCTTTGTCCTCCTCCTCTCTTCCCTCACAAAGTGGCATCAGTACATGTGAGCATGAAATTATTATGTATCACATGTACAAAGGGAGTTCAGGCATTTCAAAACTGATTTAACAACTCATTGGACAGAAAGCTTATCTATCCAATTCAACTACTGGGCTGTATCTTATTTAAAGGGCACCGAATTTGAGATTTTTTTTTCCTGCCGAGACAGCACACTAGCAACTCTTAGGCCAAATCTAAACCACAGACATGTTTTATATGGCCCTTTTGGTTTTAAAAACTTTGAATTGGTTGGTCTTATTTTAAAATCTGATTTCACAAGAAAATACAGACTTCTTGCATCTCTTGAAAGTGAGCATTAGCCACAATGTGGCTACTCTTGCCCCAGGAAGATCCCAGGGAAGCCAAGCAAGGGCTGCCTCCCAACTCCTTCAGCTCTGCAGCCTGGCCCTCGCAGGCCAAGTTCTCAGCCCTGCTCTTCCCACATGGGAACAGAAGCTGATCACTGTGGGTTAGATGAGCCTGCCTAAATCAGTCTTCCCAAGGAATTCTGTGTCCTCTAGCTTTTTCTAATCAACTCACTCCAAATTCTAAATTCTACATCTCTCTCTGTAGTAAGGATGGCCTGACTGTGCAAGTAGTCTGTGTTTTAGCTTCTAGACAGGACTCATTCAACACAGTTGCCAGGCACCCTTCTTAATTTGGAAGCTAATTTTAGTTATTCTCTGGGTCTTCCTCTGGAACCTCATCTGCTAGCAAAAAGGCAGCAACCTAAAGGAAAGATGTTAATGTGTAGGAAATAGATGGTCTTGCTGACCAGATTTGGAGCCAAGATAATGACTTCTTATAGATTAAAAAAAAAATTGGTCATTTTGCTATGTAATTACAAATCACTTTGTACAGACCTATATAAATAGGTCTCTGGAATTTGTATTGCCCTATTCCTGGATCCAAATACAATATGAAAAATTAGTGTTGATAATTGCTTCCCTTTCACAGCCATATTTAATCCTCATAACCACCTTGTGAAGGATAGATTGAGAATTATCAGCATCATCTTATAAAGAAACAAAATCAAAGGAATCTTTGCATTCCTTTGTCACACCCCCTCTGGCCAATAAAAGGGAAATAGTTATAGAAGATACCCAGGAATTCCTAAAAACTCAAGTAGGCAGTTAAATTTCTGGTCAGAATAGGTTGTCAGTTAACAGTTTATCAGTAATATTTTTTTCAAAATGCTCTTCCTAAAATCCTAGTAAAGTTTAGTTATTCACAGACTTTTCATCATTAACAAACATTTGTTTTAATCATCAGGAGAGGGAGCACAGAATTTTTGGACCTAAGGGAATTCTTGAGCCATCACCTGATGAGGATCCTTGGGTTTACAGACTAGGTCCCAGAGGTCCCTTGCTGATTTTCCAGTGTTCCTCCTTTCTGTTGCTCCTTAGACAGACTGATTAGTGTCCTTCATTTTGTCACCAGTGACCACCAAATGATCACACTGCTATTTTAAAATAGATCTCATCTTGAATCATGATTAGGCCTGGATGCCATGACTGGTACTCAGGGCACTGCCTAGCGATCCCCTCACTGGGTCTCAGACTGACTTCTCTCTCTGGACCCTATATGCCAGCCATACCAGGCAACCCCACCACTCCAATCATCTTATATTTACTTTCCTGTTAACCTGCTCTAGCTATCACATGTTTATGACAGAAACTGCTTCAAGCTTCAGTCTCAGGTAAAGCCTCCATGCTAAAAGAGTAAAACTCAGTTTTCCCCATCATATACACCTGGGCTTGATACTGCTGCTCTTAACATAGTAGCTCAGAATGCAGATTTCAGTGTCACATAAAGTTGTTTTGATTTCTTACTGTTAATAATTGTGTGACTTTTGGTAAATTGCTCTACTTCTCTGAAACCTTGTGTTTTTCACCTGGATTATGAAGACTGTCTTATCAGTACTAAGCCCAGTGGTTTGCTCTAAGGATCAAACGAGGTTATATAATGCTTGGCAGAGAGTATATATTCAATAAGCATTAGCTACTATTGCCATCTAAATGTCAATAATGAATTTAAATATTGTAAAATAACATTAGACCTTTAAATATTACAAATATTAACAATATTTACATTCTTAGTATATAAAAGAATTTTCTGTATTGATTTATGCTTTCCTAAACATCTACTCCTCCCAATTTAACTTATCTTTTATTTTTATGATCATCTAAAAAACAAAAACCCTGTTTACATAGTAAAATGCTTACATGAGTGTATTACACCATAATGGTTGAGGTAATACATTTTTGAAGCACAATTTTAAATGAATAATTTGTAGTAGGAGTAAGTTTCCATTTCAGCTGTTCTTACACATTAAGTGTGAAATAAATTTGGTTCTTGTTTGAAAAGTAACAGGTTTGGGGACTTCTCCATTCTTCAGTCTTTGTGCATATTTTACATGTTAATACTTTCTTGGAGTTTGTGGTCACAATCTATGTGCTGAGAACTGCTATGGAAATATCCTCTGACTCTTTTTCTCTTCTTTTGAAAATATTTGAATTATCACATATGTTGAAGCATTCATTAATTGCTTGACCTATTTCTGAATATGTGCATATATATTTGTATTTTTTCATATATATGTATTTTGGGGGGGGGGGAAGAAAGAGTATCACTTTGTCACCCAGGCTAAAGTGCTGTGTCATCATAGCTCACAGTAACCTCAAACTCCTGGGCTCAAGTGATCCTCTTGGCTTCAGCCTCCTAAGTAGCTGGGACTACAGGCACCTGTCACAATGCCTGGCATTTTTAGTAGAAATGTGGTCTCACCCTTGCTCAGGTTGATCTTGAACTCCTGAGCTCAAGCAATCCTCCCGCCTCAGCCTCCCAAGAGTAAGTACTAGGATTATAGGCATGAGCCACCACACCCATGCCATTTCTGAATATTGTATGAAAAATGCAATGTTTGTTTCTACAAACTTAGGTATGTCTGAAATATTAGTGAAGGGAGTAAAGAGTGATCAGATTACATCAATATAGCTGTCCATATGAGGAGCTACGAATATGAGATAAAGTCTGTGTTTACTACTACTATGTCTTAGCAAAGTTCTTACATGAGGTCTTCAGAGTGAAAGGTTAAACTAGAACAAATATATGTCATTAACAAAGCAGTCAATTCCCTTTATTTTTAAAATTTTATGTACACATATGAATGATCTGTATAATGTACATTCAATATAGAAACCTTTATATATTTGATAATGTATAGAACATTTCACAATTACACTAATCTCTTACATAACATCTTGACATCCATTTTTATTTATTTTTTTGCACAAACTCCTTTTCATTCAATTTGGTAAAGCCAGTTATATATACTGGTGTGTACTGTGAGTTCTCAGAAAGTTAATGATTGAGGATACTAGTGAAGGTGTATAGGGACAAAACCTAATAGTGTTTGATGGCGGAAAGATGATGGCCAGGTAAACTTGATGTGGGAGAGGGAAATACCTTTATCTGGGGAGAAGTGACTTAGCCCAATTTCTGTGGACTGTAGCTCAACCCCACAGTCACACTAATTAAAAAAAAATTACAAAAACTAGAAAGAAAGTTTTGTCTTTTTGATTCACAGTCTTGTAAACAGATATAAAGGAACAAAATGTGCTTACATACATCAAGGAAAAAAAATTCTTATGTACCCACTTAGGTATATCCACAGAGTGCTTTCTTATAACGTGATACAATTAGAATCGCTTTCTTTTTTCCTAAATAAAAATATATTTATAGAAAAAGGAATAACACTGTCATGAAACCAGGAGAAAGGCAGTAAGAGTTTGCTTCAACGTATCAGCTGGAGGAATGTGGACTCGGCACTGGCCTTTCAGTGTTTATTGTTTCTCATAAGTATTTCAAGTCTGATAGCCAAGGTCGCCTGCCTCATGGTCCACGGGAGGCGGCAGGTTAGACATGACTGATGTGGATGTACCCGCGGTAAGGTAGCCAGCAACTCCAGGTCCTGAAAGAAATAAAGGAAAACATACACCTTCTAGAGAGCAAGTCAGATGAAAATACTCACCTTTATAAAAAGGTCAGACCCTGGTTAGGTACCCCATCACAAGAAATTGATAATCTATTAGAATTATCTAAAATATACAACTATACTTTAATAGCTACATAGTTCCATATTAATAATAAATTGTTTCAAATTTATGCTTTACAATAACACTGGTATGGAAATACAAAAAAAATGTTCTTTCTCACATCTGGGACATTCAATCTTTCAAAAAATCCTGGGCACTGAAAAAGCTATGTTAAAGGAAAAAATATGAACAAATGAAAAAAACTTCTACCCTCAGCCCATCCAAAAGTTATATGGGATGAAATGCTCAACACAAACACATCTGTCAACATTCAAATTACCCTATTTTCATTTGGTGCAAAGAAATGCTATTATAACAAGTAACACCAAATGTACAGGGTGCCATACTGAGTTCTCTGTGAAAGAAAAGGAAATTCATCTGTCACAGGGCAACAAGAATGCTAGGAGAAAAGGTATTGATATTCTAGTTTTATATGTCTTCTTTGATTCTAACAATCTCTACTGCATGAAAATGCTGTATATGCCAGCATTTATCAAGATGCATCCCTGTGAGCATATTAACGGCTTTAGCCCTTTAGATGTTTATTTTAAACATTGTACAGACATTGAAATACATCTTAGAAGCACTGCACAAACTGTAACAAGTACTTGTAAGAGACACTGTAGAGTAATACTGCATAGTGAGCAATACTTTTAGCTGAAATTATAGGAAACAAGGCAAAGGGCCAAGGAACATTGAAGGGTTAGGACAAAAAAGGCAGTGGGAGCGGCATGCATTTAGCAAAACATTTCTCTACCTGCTTCAGAGAGCTACACAGAAGTTAGCAAGCTGCCTGGCAGAGTGGGTCTAAAGCCCGCTCCTGAGGTGAAGGGGGCTGCTGCCAGTTAGAAGGGAAGGAGAGACACCTGAGGGGAAAAAAGAAATATAAGCAGCAAGGGAAGTTGTGAGGAAGTGCAAATAGCCGAGTAGTTTGATGGAGGCTAAGGCATAATAGGGACTGATGTAGGACAAAGGGCTACAATTCTGGGTTCACCTTGTGTTCCACCTTACAAGCATTTGTACTGTGGATTTGAAATGGCTATACAGTCACTGTATGTGGTTACATGGCCAGAGATGACAGCCTGTGTGAGCTGTAACCAAAGCTGAGCGGAGTGCCCTGGCACTTGGAACTTCATCCTTAAGAAAACCTTGTACTTAACAAAACTTACACAAAGGGTTTTTCCCTTTTTAAGATATTGCTGGAGCCTGCACGTATCAACTCCTGCCTTCAGCCAATCAGGATGCTATGGCTTCCACAGACTGCTCAAGAAAAAAAGGTCACCAGGTCAAAGAATCCCTCTGCCATTAGCTCAGAGCTACAGCACCACAGTCATCACTTTCCAACTGTAATTCTCTGAACTTCAGGCAATGGCAAGATTACTACAAATCTATCAATGGGTCTCACGAAAGCTATAACCCTTAAGAGTGAAACCTTAAACACTCCAGATTGGTATGGTTCCTGGGCAATTCTGATTGTGGGCTTCATTGGTTTCCATCAAAATAGTAGGTTGTGAGATCAAACCATAAATGGTACATATAGGATGTAATCTAATGGTGCACTTCTCAAACTGTGTGCTGAGGTACCCTGAGGCAAATTCCCAGGGGCACTGCTATTTAAAACTTGAAACACAGCCACATCTGCAGACTATCACATAAACAACTACTTACATGCCCACTTCATAACCTACATGAATTAGGTAATTCTTTTGGCCTAGAGAAGAATAAAAAACATTATTGGGACATCAAGGGCATTGTAAACTGAGAAAATCTGAGAACTTCTGGGCTAAAATTTCAATTGTGAAATGATGGACCTAGAAGGAAGAAACCAGATTCTAGTCCAGCCATCTGCCTCTTTAAGAAAGGCAAATCAAAATCAATTCCTGGGTATTGCTGCAAATGAAGTCTGAGATGCTCTCCCACAAGCCCCTTCCTTCTCCGTGAGGATGTGTCCAGTTTCTTGGGGCCAAAAGGTGCTCTCCAAAGAAAGGTGGAAAGGAAGAGTAGCAGCTGTCAGGATGGGGCAGATAGCAACATTGTGCAAGGCTGTCAGGCTTCAGAGCAATAAGATGGAAATTAACAAAGAGTCCAGCAAAATGGAACTGGCTACCATCATGGAGTGTGTGTATGAAAAGTTCATCTCAATTCCATGGAGTGTGTGTATGAAAAGTTCATCTCAATTCTAGCTCCTAAAAACATCTTTTGTCTTGGCCTCTGCTCCTCCTTTCACTAATGATTTTCTAGGAGATGAAATATGAGGATTTTCATTGCTGAAATTATTTTAATAGGGCCCTAACCTTGTTGGCACTATGCTGTCTTAGAACTTAATAAATGCCTAAGTAATTGGTAATGAGCAACCACAATTTATCTACATCGTAGGAAAAATTCCACTGAGGCACTTGTAAAGAAGAATTGACCATAAAACAATATGCCAGACTATAGAACTTAGGGAACTAGGCAGTTTCATTTCAATTTATGAACACTGAGTTATCCTCCCTAGGACTTTTAATTTTTTACCCCAAATATTGAGCATGTGACTGAATGACAGTTTGCTCAGCACCCAGGGAGAAGAAAATAGTAAGTTGTTGTAGTAGTCATTGTTGCTTTAGCAGGCCCGTGCCAGGTTCAAATCTGTCAGCCCCGGTGCCTGGTATACGTGGTCAAAGCCCTAACAACTGAGCTATGGCTTGCCAAGCCACATGGGCACATTAATTAAATAAAATTCCAATTCAATATAGCATTGCATAAATCCTGGAGTTCCACAGAATGGCATTTTATCATTAGAAGTACTTGCCCCTTTTATTGAACATATGACACAATACATCAATGGAAAAGCTCAAACACACACACAAAAAAACATCTGACAACCCAGGCAATGAACACACATCAATTCTACTGGCAATCAACTTTAGAAGCTTTAGCTCTTCAAATAGAGTTAGTCCTTTTAAACAGGACAGATAGAAAAATCTTCTCAAGCAACTAACATCTTAACAAAACAACATCCCAGGCTGATGATGTGCCAAGAAATGGACAATTCTGGGGCCAACAAAGCTCACAGCTAGTCTAGACTGTCCTGCATGGACATGTCTGTGTGCTTCAGCAACAGTTTTTAGAAAGACACAGTAACATCAGCCCCTCCCAAGCTGGGATTTATAGTATCTCCCCTTTGGCTGGGCTGTAGGGAACTTGCTGTACCTTGAGCCAGCAAGAGGATGAGAAGAAATTTATATACCCAGTTCCCTCCCCCACAACTCTCTTTCAACCCATTCTCATACCTCATTGAGAAGTCACCTGAGGGATCCAAATAAAAGGTAAGGCTCACCTTTTTATTCCCTGTACTTTTTCCCCTATAGTTATTAGAAAGTCTGGATGAGGTTTAGGACCAAATGAAGTCTAGGTCTCTGAAGAAAAACCCTATCTACTCTATAATCTATCCACTGAATCTTTTGGTCTACAGCCCATCAGTAAGTCCACGATAACTTCATCAATCAAGTCAATGAATGCTAAGTACAATGGGGAGCAAAGAGAGGTGTTCCTGTAGAGAAGCTGACAACCTACACATTACCAGTCTTCAGGTCCAACTTTTAAATATGTTTACTCTTAGCTAAGAAAAAGAAGGCAGAGTTTTTCAATAGTACCATGCTTACATACAAAGTAATAAATATAATGCCATGAAAATGTAGCATAGTAATTTTTAGAAATAAGCTAAAGAGGTAAAACTTTCAGGATGCCTATGAGAACATACTTCTACTTAGGTGCTAGAAGCTATAGCCTTACTCCAAATTTGAAAGAGAGATAAGGGACAGACTAAGACCACACTCTAGGTATTTTTCTCTATAGAATCAAGGGTGTCGGGTGGAAAAGCGGGAGTATACACATACACGACTATCAGCCAAAGCACTACATATTTCTAAATCTTAGGGCTCTGCTCCAAATTTAGAAGTGGATTAATATTAAAGTGGTCCTAGTGAAGAAAACAACAATATTGCAACCAAGTAAAACTTTCTTCAAAGTCCCTACTTTTGAACAGTGAAGAATGAGTCTTCATGATTTTATAAACTTCTACACTAGAAGTGTAGAAATAAGGATTATTAAAATAATTACACTGATATAAGAAACACTAGGTATTTTTTTTCTTTTAATTTACCTACATTATCTCTGGCCAGAGGAGCATGTAGGGCTGACATTTTTTTCATACAATTTTAGGCAGACTGGAAGACCCACCAAATTAAGCTTAATTTCCTACTGAAAATTTTGATCCTGAACACTGTATTTCATTCATCTCTAGCACAGAAAGTAGCATGACTTTCTTCTTAAACAGAAACCAGTATAAAAATGACTGTTCTAAGATTACCCTCCAATTAGTGAGCCAAATGGACAAATGTTCTGAGCTATGGACATGTATTCTTTTTTGAAACCTTAGCAGTAAAACATCCCTTCATTTACAATACCCACATATTCTTCCAAAACCAAACCCCTCCCCCCCAAATCCTAAATACTTAGCAAAACCACAGACAAATCACTAGAAACTCAGGAAACACTTTATATATATTTGGAGCATCAATGTTATTTTGACAGAAATAGAATGATGCTATCATGTTTCTGATCCTGAGCTTATGTTCAGATAAACATTTTAATATAGATATGCTCCAAACAGAACCTATGACACCATTTATTAATGGGGTCAAAACTGAGTAAAGTACATGTCTTCGTCAGCACACAATCAACACAACAGCGCATGTGCTGTATTAAGGGCAAACCCAGAGGTCTCCTACATGCCACGGGCCCTCCAAGGTAGGTCAGTTATTAGCCCAGGAAAATACTCTGATCACTATTTTAAGTCTAATTCAGGGCAAAAGGCAGGCCCAAGTAGCTTCTCCCAGGTGTTTTTGAGTAACCACTTAGGTATGGCTTACCTGTGAGGTATCCTGCTGTTTGAGAGTCAGAAATGAACAAATCATGTTTCTGATCTTTGAAGGCACTCCAGACTGAAGAACGGCACAGGATTTCATTTACCTAGGCAAGTAAAGTGAGCTATTTGAGCATAAATAAATAAAGCACTGGATGCTGGAAGATTGAAATAAAGAGAAAAACCAGGTTCTAAAGTAACAAGGAAGGAGGTCAGTGAGGAAAGACCCAAATGTGGAGGAAGAATTATCACTCATCAAACACTCTATACCAGGCACTGTGCCAGGAACATCTTATTACACCACACCTGAAGTCCTCAAGTCAGTCTTCCCTCTCAAGCTGAACTCTATTATCTGAACCTGCTATTATGCTGACTTTTATGTAACGTGGAGGGGAAGATTCCCACACTGAGTATTTTCTCATGACAGTAGCAGGGGGTGGATAGTGCAGCATAAGCTGATGAACAGTTTCTGAGGAAGAGCTTTGGGTAGGGTGACCAGACGTCCTGATTTTGGCTGGACAGTCCCACTTTTCAACAATTTGTCCCACATCCCACCACATTTTAAAAAAGTCCCGATTTTTGGAAAGAATGCACGAACAAGCTGGAGAACAAGAAGGGAATATACGGTTTTCGGCCACCATATGGCTATTTCGCCAGAATATGAGTTTTATATTATTTTTGTTAATTTTATAATGTTAAACTGTAATAAATAACTGCTGAGAAGTGATTATGGAGAACTGCTTATCAAAGTTTGCATTGTTGTCAGGCCCTGCCTGCCCTGTCGCCCCCCCCCCCCACTGCCATGTTGTCCCGCCTTACAGATGTTAAAATCTGGTCACCCTAGCTTTGGGGAAAAGGTGTTGCAAAACCTAAAGCAGTCTTTCACATTATGGGTTGTGACCTGTTAGAATAGTGGTTCTCAACCTTCCTAACGTCATGATGTATCTTCATTATAATAAAGGGGATGCGACCCACAGGTTGAGAACCGCTGTGTTAGAAGTTTATGAAATCAAGAGGGTTGTGAACGACATGCTTGAGGAAATAAAATAGGTTGATACAGAAAGCATCACAGTATCACATATAAAATGGGCACTCCTTTTTGAAACACACACGAGTTTAATATGCATGTGGGAATGTGTACTGGACTAAGATGAAAAATGTATTTCTGTGTGACACAAAAAGATACTTAGGAAATAACAGAGAGTTATCTTCTGTACATCCACCTTCAGATCAAATATTTACTGAGCACCTCTTCTATGCAAGGCACACTGAACACAAAGATGAGAAAGGCAGTTTCTATCTCTGAAGTGCTTACAGCCTAGCAGAGGAGATAATTTCATGATAAGCATTAAAGTGGAGATGTACATGGGACCACTGTGAGTCCACGGGAGGGCACATGTGCCCTGACCTCGGAAAGAAGCAATAGTGTGAGTGAGTAGTTGTGAAGGTGGTAGAGGAGTCCCTATTTGGAAAACTATCATACCTCCTTCCTCTCCTCCTTTTGGCATAAAAGGCAGGTGCCAGAGTTACTTTGTTCATTTCATTACCAAGAATCCTGAGGCAGGTCAAAGAGAAGACAACTGCCTATGGGTGGAACACAGGAGTGTTCCTGCTTGGTGTTTAGAACACCTATAGGCAAAACTAAAGAAAAAAACTTTTTAAGACATACTAGTTAATGGGTACAGCAACACACAACCTACTTTTCTTTTTTAATATCATTCTGGATCATTTAAATAATACTGATAGAACAAAAATGTTTCTTTACTTCAAACATATAAATCCAGCAAATTCACTAAAGGAAAGGTTCATATGAGATCAATTTAAGCCTATAAAGGGGCATTATTAGCTGGCAATGACCCTAATGTCCACCAATGGATGAATGGATAAACAGACTGTGCATTTACATATAAGGAAGTATTATTCAGGCATAAAAATGAAGCATTAATACATGCTACAACAGGAATCCACCTTGAAAACACTAAGTGACAGAAGCCAGATACAAAGGCTCACATGTAGTACGATTCCATTTATATGAATGTCCAGAACAGGTAACCCCAGAGACAGAAAATGATTGGTGGCTGCCGGGGAATGGGATGAGAGGAGGAAATGGAAATAACTTCTTAATGGGTACAGACATATGAAAATATTTTACAACTACAAAAGGCAGTGTTTGTACATTATTAATGCACTAAATGCCAATTAATTGTTCATCATAAAATGGTTAA
This sequence comes from Galagoides demidoff, assembly GCA_963574575.1. Lineage (NCBI taxonomy): Eukaryota > Metazoa > Chordata > Mammalia > Primates > Galagidae > Galagoides > Galagoides demidoff. Next base: position 9,577 of record CAUYQV010075877.1, on the reverse strand, counting down.
TTTTATGCAATGCAAATTTCACCTTACTGTGTTTCCTCGAAAATAAGACACTGTCTTGTATTTTTATTTTTTCTCAAGAAGACACACTAGGGCTTATTTTCAGGGGATGTCTTCCTCTCTGCGCTGAAATTCATGGAATGGCTATGCAGCATATTATTGGGGTAGGGCTTATATTTAACAAATGCATAGAAATCCTGCTAGGGCTTATTTTTGGGGTAGGTCTTTTTTCAGGGAAACATGGTAATAAAAAGAAAAGGGCATTTAGTAGATGGGATTATATAGTAACACCAAATGAGGAACTCCTCAGAGGCAAAAACAAAAATAGAACCAAATAATAAAATTAAATTCCTGAACAGGACTGATGCTAGCATATGCATGCAGCTCAACCACATTAACACTTACCTAAGGCACAACAAAAGTCGGGAAAAAATAAGGGGGGAAAAAAGCCCACACTTTATAAGAACCAATAAAGGAGATTAAACCAAAACGATTTTCTGTATCTTTTAAGATGGCACTGTAAGATGGGTAATGAATGTGGTCATCATTACCCACCACCAACTCCTGGAACTGAAAGTTAATAAGCATTAAATGCTGGAATATTCTTCTGTGCTACAGAATTCCAGCATTTTTCTTTTGGAAATGTATAACATGCCATCACTATCCAGAAAAGGAACCTGACAACTCAGAATATGGTTTGTGCCTTTTCATCGGTTACGAGGCAGCTATGCAAGCCCATCCTTCGGCTTTGGATTTTCTCCAGCTGCGGCCAACAGATGCGTATCTGTGAGCAGAACCTGGACACAGGTGCACGAGTCATCCATGGCCGAGACTTTGGCCTTAAGAATATAAAAATTGCCTCTCTGCAGACTCACCTGTTCTCCATACTGCAAGCTTCGAGTCATTGCCTTGAGAGCTTTAACAATTTGAGCTTTTGTGGCTGCTGGGCTGTCCAGATTTTCAAGGCCAATGCCTTCAAGTAATTTTAAGAGGTATGGGACCAAATCTACTTTGAGGGCCTAGAAGGGATATTAAGCATATATCAACAGGCTGAGAAAATGTAAATCATCCACTGAAGAAATAATTTGACCCCTAGGAAAATACTGGGAAGAAAGAAGAGCAGCCTATTTTTATAGTATTTTAATGCCACACACAGATTTTTTTTTTGTATCTAATGATAATATTCTTATTTAATAAAATTTTATTCTGTGCCATCAGCCAGAATAAATGCTAAATCTAAATGCTAAGCATCAAATATATATATTTTTGAGACAGAGTTTCACTATGTTGTCCTCAGTAGAGTGCTATGAAATCACAACTCACAGCAACCTCCAACTCTCTGGCTCAAGTGATTCTCTGGCCTCAGCCTTCTGAATAGCTGGGACTACAGGTGTCCACTACAACGCTTGGCTATTTTTTGTTGCAGCTGTCATTGTTTAGCAGGCCTGGGATGGGTATATGTGGCTGGCGCCCTACTCACTGAGCTACGGGTGCCACCCTAAACATCAAATATTTTAACTAATTTTCCCAGTACTTATGAGCTAGGCACTTTTATTGTTATAGATGGAATAATCAATGCACGGGAGGTGAAGAAACATCTTCATAACTGTAGAGCTGGGCAGTACTGAAATCTGTATCTGGACCCAGGAAGCATACAACTTGAGTTTTCAGCCACTACCCTGGGCTGTGTGTTCTAATGACACTACACTAACAGGCAATAATATCTGAAGTGGCACAGTATTTTCTCATACTTTCTTTCCCTCCTTCCCTTTCTCTTGCTTCTTTTCTCCCTCTCTCCCCCCTCCCTTCCTCTCTCTCTTCTGAGTTAGAGTCTCCCTCCATTGCCTGGGTAGAGCATAGACTGCATTATCACAGCTCACTACAATCTCAAACTCCTGGGGTCAATTCACTGTCCTGCCTCAGCCTTCCAGCAACTAGAACTACAGGCACGACATGGCTAATTTTTTCTAGTTTTGGTAAAGACAGGGTTTCACTCTTACTCAGGCTGGTCTTGAACTTCTGACTTCAAGTGATCTTCCCACCTCAGCTTTGCAGTGGTAGTGTGAGCCACCGTGCCTAGTCTATTTTCTCAAAACATCAATCTTTGTAGTCATTATACATTTCATATCAGGCTAATAAACGTTAAATAATAATCTGGTATCTTAACAGTTTTCACTGTCCATTCTGAAACTCAAAGGGAAGAAGCAGAAGTAACTGACACTTAGTGCACATCTCTTTTCAGGTACTGTTCCTGTAACTACCCCGTGAAGTTACAGATGAGGAATGGAAGGTTACATATAGCTGAGGCCACACAGCCATCTAGTGGTAGTTCTAACTCAAGTTCTTTCCTAAACTTTCCTCAACTCCCCAAACCAACCATAAATTTGAACCTCAGGGCATCCAATTATCTCCCTGAGAGATACCAGTACCTCTCCCTGCCTAAATAAGAAGTTAGAAGGTAAAGTTGGAGGGTAGGGGGAGATATGCAGCAAGAAAGTCTGGCAGAATAGGAAGTCCAGATAAAAAGGTACAGGGCCTTGTACTCAGGCTTAAGATGTCAGACATCACTGCCACCTGGCAGGGAAACCACAGAGGGTTTTTAAGATGACAAATGACCCAGTTATATTTCAGAGCTATATTTAATTACTTTTTAATTTTTATTTTATATATTTATGGGATACAAAGTGATGTTATAATATATGTATAAAATGTGCAATGATTAACTTAAACTAATTAGCACAGCCATTACCTCAAATACTTACTTTGGTGAGAACATCTGAAATTTACTCTTAGGAATTTGACATATACAATATACTAACTATAGTCACCATGCTGTACCGTAGAGTTTAAAAAGTTAGCTGGGTATAGTGGTTCATGCCTATAATCCTACAACTTTGGAAGGCTCCAGTAGGAGGATTGCTTGAAGTCAGGAATTTGAGACTAGTCTGGACAAGAGCAAAACCCGCTCTCCACAAAAGACAGAAAAAATTAGCCGGGTATGGTGACATGTACCTGTAGTCATGGTGCACTGACTACTCAGGAAGATGGCTTGAGCTCAGGAGTTTGAGGTTGTAGTGAGCTATGATGATGCCACTGCACTCTAGCTGAGATAACCAAGTAAGACTCTTTCCCAATAAAACAACACTACTCTCAAAAGAAACTTTGTACTTGACCAGTATCTTTCCCCTTTCCCCAGCTCTCTGCAGCCTCTGGTAACTACCATTCTACTCCCTGTTTCTATGAATTCAATTGTTCTAGATCTCATTTATAAGTAACCATTTGGTGTTCATTCTTAGATGAACTTTTGTGAGATTTTAAAGTTTATTGCATGTTTTTTACTCTTTCATGATCTGACTACTCTGTCAATAACCACAAAACCCTATTTTCTTTTCTTTTTTTTTTTTTTTTGAGGAAGAGTCTCATTATGTTGTCCTTGGTAGAGTGTCGTGGTGTCAGAGCTCACAGCAACCTCAATCTCTTGAGCTTAATTCTCTTGCCTCAGCCTCCCAAGTAGCTGGGACTACAGGATAGGTGCCCACCACAACACCTGGATATTTTTGGTTGCAGCTGTCACCGTTGTTTAGCTGGCCTGGGCCAGGTTCAAACCCACCAACCTCAGTGGCTGGCACTATAACCACTGTGCTACGGGCACTGAGCCACAAAGCCCTATTTTTATTAAGTGAATAGTCTCTTTGAAAGGGGCAATACAAATCTTGACATGTTTCTTAAATATGACTTTAGAAAGTGAGTGAATAAACAGAATGAATCATTCCAAAGAGAATAAACCAAACTTTACAAAGTAAGTTAAGAATAAATGCTCAGGCTTGGCACCTGTGTGTGGCTCAAGTGGCTAAGGCACCAGCCACATACACCTAAGGTGGCGGGTTCGAATTCAGCCTGGGCTGCCAAACAACAATGATGGCTGCAACCAAAAAATAGCCAGGCATTGTGGCAGGTGCCTGTGGTCCCAGCTACTTGGGAGGCGGAGGCAGGAGACTCGCTTGAGCCCAGGAGTTGGAGGTTGCTGTGAGCTGTGAAGCCACCGCACTCTACCCAGGGGGACAGCTTGAGGCTCTGTCTCAAAAAAAAAAAAAAAAAAAAAAAAAGAATAAATACTCAGTAGGATAGCCACAATTTAAAATTGAAGCATCATAAAAATACTCTAAAGTTGGTAGGACTTTTGGGAGCTGACTTCACTTTTCCCTCTGTGTACATATACACATGTGGCAAGTGTGTGTATATACATATATAAAAAACATAAAATTGTGTGTGTACGAACTTGCAAATTACCTCTCACTGCCCTAAAAGTCAGGGAAACCAAATCAGTATTAAATAAGTGAAAATCTATTTGTTCAGTATGTTTGCTTTCCTAAAATAATGCTAAACTAGAAAGTCACTTACTTGTGCCACTAATTCACTCTGCTCCTTCTGAAACATCCGATTAATTGCTTCACAGGCTAGACCAACAGTATCTGCTCGCTTTTTCATTCCATTCATCAGTGGGCCAATGGTCTCTAAAGATGCCATGGCTCGAACACACAGCTAAGTGCCCAAAACGAAAAGGTTATCTGTAGAGTAGCAACCTTTTATACAGCACAATAAGTAATAAAATAAGTAAAACAACCCCCCCCAAACCTACATTCAGTTCAAGTTTAATAATAAACTGGATTAAATTCAGTCACACTAATTTGATTCGTGTGCAAAAAGGCACATAGTAAATGGGGATTTACACTGCAGCATCCATTAGTCAAAAAGAGGAGAACAGATAGATATGGTTTGGAAGTGGAAGCTACTGAATGGATTCCTCATACCTCGTTTTCAGACAGGGCGTGGATGACACGAATGGCACTCTTCGGAATGGCGTTGTTCCTGTGATTCATTGCCTGGATAACTTTAGGAAGATGGCCCAACGGTGGGACTTGATCTGCCAGTTGAGGCTGAGCATTGAAGAGGCACACTGTTGCTGTTGTCAGAGTTTCCAGAGTCTCCCCCTAGAGGGTATAAAACAACCAAAGCAAACTATAAAATAACGTTATAGTGCTAAATATCCTCAGCAATGTATCTTGATATTCACACTAAGGATTCAAAAGTTCTCACTGCTGATACTTGAAAACAAATCCACCAAGAGAACTTCCCATTTCCTTTGTCAAAAGGCACAAATCCAAAGAACTTTAAAAAAATGTGCTACCTTTTCTTTCCCATCCACATAAAAATTATGTCTACATTACAGTGTCGTGTATTAAGTGTGTGATAGCACTGTCTTTAAAAATGTATATAACTTAACTAAAAAATACTTTATTGGGCTGGGTACAGTGGCTCGTACCTGTAATCCTAGCACTCTGGGAGGCGGAGGAGGGTGGACTATTTAATAAGAGTTTATGACCAGCCTGAGCCAAGAGTAAGATCCTGTCTCTACTAAAAATAGAAAAACTAGCCAGGTGTAGTGCCAGCTGTTCAGGAGGCAGAGGTAAGAGGACTGCTCAAGCCCAAGAGTTTGGGGTTGCTATGAGCTTTAATGCCACAGCACTCTACCCAGCGAGAGAGACTCTGTCTTAAACAAACAAAAAAAAAATACTGCCAATATTGCTAACAATCATCTCAGCCTTCTTAATCTTTTTGCTGGTTGAGGTCTTGCCTAAAAAGAACGTGCAAAAAATTGCTTAACCTATGCAGTCTTTCACTAGGCCAAGTATATCTCACTTTTATTGCAGGTCTAAAATCATATCACAAAAGACACTACTAGAAATCTTACAGATAATGTCAGTGTCAGAACAACTGCAGAGGATAGAGAACTAGTAAAATGTTTTTCTCAGCTCTATTAAAAATCCTAATATTTAGCATGTCTGGCTGCCATAATGAATTTTCTATTGTGGACAACAGATTACAGAGACCTATAGTTTATATTATTATGCATGCACATATATATCCATAACAAAATGCATCTTAGATCAACATGAAAACCAAGATGGGCCCCAAAAGGTGACAAAGGAGGAAACTGTTAGGTGCTTTCCTTTTTTTCTTTGACTTTTGAAGGTTACATTTTCTAAGCAAATTAAGTATGTAGCAAAAATCTTATTAAAGAGAAACATGACTACAGCAAGTGACACTGCTAACTATCTGGCATACTAATCATTAAAAAAATCTTTACTAAGTTAATGGTAGAAATTAATAATTCCTAAGCATTCAAAATATGCCAGTCATTACACTAGGTATTCCAAGCACATTAACTTATTAAAACCTCAGCCTCAGGGCAGGTTCTGTGATTGTTCTATAAATGAGGCAGAGTCCTGAGAGATTAGTCCAGGTCGCAGAGCTTGTCAGTGTTGGAGCTAGGCCATGGTCCAGGACCATCTAATAGTACAGCTTGGGCTCATCTCCCTCTACTGCCAGCCTGTTTAATCCAACAATAATCACATATTCAACTATTTTCAAGCTAGAGGTTCAAATAACGAAGTCTTTTTTTTTTTTTTTTTTTTTGAGACAGAGCCTCAGGCTATCCCCCTGGGTAGAGTGCCATGGCATCACAGGGCATAGCAACCTCCAACTCCTGGGCTCAAGCAAGTCTCCTGCCTCTGCCTCCCGAGTAGCTGGGACCACAGGTGCCCGCCAAAATGCCCGGCTATTTTTTGGTTATGGCTGTCATCGTTGTTTGGCGGGCCCGGGCTAGATTCGAACCTTCCACCTCGGGTGTACGTGGCTGGTGCCTTAGCCACTTGAGCTACAGGCACCAAGCCAAATAACAAAGTCTTATATCCTATCAGAGTTTCTGACTTGCCAAAGCAGATGAAGGCTATCTTCTCACTCCCTTCTGCTTCCCTGGAAGCCTCTGGATTTGAGCGTACAATTCAGGCCTGTGGTTACTAATCGTCAATTTCCTTGACGAGGGTCATCCCTCCCACATATACAAAGCAGAGTGAAGAACACTCCTGAGCAAGACACACTTTCAGAGGAACAATGAACATCAGCTTTCTCCTTACAATTGTATAATCACTGGAAACGGGGTGGCAAAAGCCTCTTTCAGAACTTCTTTAACTGTCAGAAATAACATCCTCTCAATGTAGGTATCTCTAACTTTGCTTCATAAATAACCATTTTATGAAAAGTTTCACTTATGAACATGGCAAAAAAAAAATAAAAGATCGATAGGCACATGTGAATTTAAATGTGGCTGCTACAGTGAAAGAGGTAACCAATTTTTAACGCATGGTCAATGAGAAGGAGGTTTTAAGAGAAGCACCATCAGTCTAGTTAGCAAATTCTGGTTATTTTTGCTGATCAAGCTTACATGAGGAGTGTTCTTTTCCAGGAGTTCTGTTAATTTTTCCAATAGTGCAGTAAGAAATTCTCTAGGCTTCCTTAGAACCCAAGCTGGTTGTGCAATAAAGATCCTCAAGAAGACTCCTCCAACAGAGAGTTCACCCTCTGCTTCTCCAAACACCACAGCAAAATCTTCAGGCAACTTTAAATAGAGAAAGAACGAAAGTCAAGACACTTAACAGTCATTAGTTCTACACAAAGCTAGAAATGCAAACCCTATGAAGGAAATGTCTAGAAAAATAACCATATATGTATCATTAATGTAAACAAACTAAAATTAAGAGTTTTATTTTCTCTCAATGCAGTTCATTAAGGCTGCTTTTATTAGTTACTACTTACTTCAAAAGCAAGTTATTTCTATTTTTATGTTTGAAGCCTTATTTTCCAAGAGTTTTAAGCCCATTAAAACATAAGTGTTTTGGGGTGGCACCTAGGTCTCAATGGGTAGGGTGCCAGCCCCATATACCGAGCGTGGTGGGTTCAAACCCAGCCCCGGCCAAACTGCAACAAAAAAATAGCTGGGTATTCTGGTGGGTGCCTGTAGTCCCAGCTACTCGGGAGGCTGAGGCAAGAGAATCACCTAAGTTGGAGGTTGCTGTGAACTGTGACACCGTAGCACTCTATTGAGGGAAATAATGTGAGACTCTGTCTCTATATAAAAACAAAATAAAAACACAAAACACACACACAAAAATCTAAGTGTTTTAATGACAAAGTAGCTATAGGTTGGGAATAAACTAGCTTAGTATGAGCAAAAATAAAATAGAATAAAATGTAATATAAAAGTATATTTTACCTTCCAGTTTACATCAGGGTTGTCCCGCTGATTTTTAAAGTGCCTTGGGAGGGAAAAAGGGTGGGGTGAGATACCAAAGTTCAGTTATAAAAAACACTTTAACCTTAAGTCTTAGAGAAGTCAAAGGTAGACAGGGGAATGCTTGCCCTTCCCAGTTACTTTATTTGAAGGTTGTATATATGTTACTACCTTTGTCTTTACTTACTCTAGCATCATTTCTCTAACTGTTGTGGACACTTTGTCTCTGGAATTATCATTCCAAATTAACTCAGGATTTTCATGTGTCCCTTCAAAGATATGTACAGCAGCTTCAGGGTTGTCTCTCATAGCATCCATGAAAACACTAGGTAGAAATTTCATTAATGTAATTCGAACCTATAGGAGGAAGTTTGAGAAAAAAGAAAAAACACCTATTGGAAACATCTCGGTATTTGGTTTGTTTCACATTTATTTGGTTTATTTTTCCTTTCCATGTCAAATTCTGTGTTCAATTCTTCCCTCAACTTAAAATTAGCAAAGAATGTGAATAGGTATTTCTCTTAAAAAGTTGTACAAACGGCCAAAAGCACATGAAAAGGTATTCAACATAAACAGCCACCAGGAATTTAAATATCACTTTATACCTACTAGGATGATTGTAATCAAACAAGACATAACAACAAGTGTTAAAAGAAGATGAGGAGAAACTAGACCCCTCATATAATGTTGGTGGGCAAAATAATAGCAGCCAATTAAGAAAACAGTATGAATTCCTCAAAAGGGTAAACACAGTATTACCATATGACCCAGAAATTCTACTCCTAATAAAATAAAAACCACATAGCCACACAAAAATTTGCAGATAAAAGTTCAAAGTATTACTCAGAATAGTGAAAAAGTAGAAACAATCTATGTGTCCATCAAAATAACTAGATAAACAAAATGTGGAATATTTGGCAATAAAAATGAAGTACTAACATTTGCTGCAACATAGATAACCTTGAAAATATGCTCCAATCATAAAAGAGCACAAACTATGATTCCATTTATACGAAATGCCCAGATCTATAGAGATAGAAAGTAAATTAGTAGAGTATTTGCTAGGTACTAGGAGGAGAAGGGAACGAAGACTGGATGCTAGGGGGAACAGTGTTTCTTTTGGGGCTGATGAAAATGTCTAAAATTGATTATGGCTGCCCAATCTATGAATACAAACCATCGCACACTTGAGAAGAACGTATTATACGGTATGTCAATGATATCTCAATTACACTGTTACAAAAAAGGAAAAAAAGTTTACTGATCTCAGCTTTAGAATCTCTTGCTACAAAACATTCACTTAGGCTCGGCGCCTGTGGCTCAATCAGCTAAGGCGCCAGCCACATACACCTAAGGTGGCGGGTTCGAATCCCCAGCCCGGGCCCGCCAAACAACAATGATGGCTGCAACCAAAAAATGGCTGGGCGTTGTGGCGGGCGCCTGTGGTCC
>CAUYQV010075875.1:0-21503 GCA_963574575.1 Galagoides demidoff | reverse complement strand
GTTACTTGTGGGCAGCACAGCCCCAGAAATCAGGCATCAGGGAGCCTGGCCCCACCTGCTGGAAGTTCTGCCCCTTTCTGTGCCTGTTCCAGAGTATCAAGCAAAGTGGGGATGAGCCCTGCCCTGGAGAAAATGGCTGTGCAGTTGTTGTACATTTAACCTTCCATTATTTCTACAACCTTCTTCTGAATTCCCAGTAACAAAGGAAAATAGGCTTTTTTTATCATGAACAGGTCTTCAATGCTGAGTTTTCCAACCTCCCTTTCTTTCCCAAAAAGCTGGAAAGGCAACAATAATTAAACTTAGGGTTGAGAGACACTTTAAAATTTTCTTTAAAACCAGCTACAGGCGAAGTCTTGGAGAAATCCAGAATGACTTGAACTCTTCATTTATGCCTATAGACCAGGAAAAAATCAAATAGCTGGGGTCATTTTTCTTGCCTTTCTTCATTTTCAAGAGACTGTATTGTACCTGAGGTCTTAAGGCCAGTCTTGTCTTGGGGAGTTGTTCCTAGGCTTCCGTTTGTGCCATCCTGGTTGCCCAGAGAAGCCATATAGAGGAGTTATTCTGCTCTTTTTTGAGAGCCAGCTTCTTGGCCTCTGACTGTTTACATATTCAGCCCCCAAATATGATACCAGAATTTAGCTCTTCAGTAGGTTCTTGATCTTAGGAATTTGAAGCATGAGTCCATGTGAGGTGAGAAAAGTAAAAAACAGTTCTGGAAAGTCTGGCCTGGCCACCCTGTGTAGGCATTGGCCAGGCCGCAGGCGTTTCCGTTGTTGTCTGCGTATTTCTCCCCTGACATACTCGGGGGCCTAGATTGTAGTCTATGATGTTGGGTCTCATTTTTTATTTTATGACCCCCACTCTCTGTCTTATGACCCGCATGTGCACTCCCACCCTGAAAAGTGGATAAAACAGAGGCATGGAATTGAGTCGGGGGCTCGGTTTTAGGAAATACGTTGGTGTTCCAAGTACCCCCAGGCCGAATAAACCCATTTCCTCTAATTAACTGGTGCCTGGAGTCTTCTGTCTGCGTCAGTTTCCTGCTACACATGGACCACAGATCAGTAGTAAGCTTAGACTTTTATTAGAAGTTAGAAAGGAATATAGAAAAAGTAAAAAGCACCAGAGCTTCTGGAAAGGGAAAAGAACCAAAGAACTGTCCTGGGAGTCTCCATGTGTACTCTTTGTCTAGGTGAATTAAGTCTAGAGGATTACACCTGACTGGCAGTTGGTAGATGGAAAATGAATGAATATAGTTATCATGTCCTTTACAGTCTTTGTCCCTGAAAAGGGATTAGGGTGTGTGATCTTACCCAAGGTGAAGCTTAGGGTGTATGATCTTACCCAAAGTGAAGCCATTCAAAAAAATCATCACAAGAAGGCAATGTGCTAGTGCCTGGAAATGGGGGTCTGACCTCTGAGGTCTGGGCCTAGAAAATGGGGGACTCCCTGTCTAGCCCTGAGTGGTAGAATCTTATAGCAACACCACATCCATACACTCTCATACCTCTCAAAAGACATGCTGGTGATCTAATGCCCAAGGGGTTGATCAGACTCCCTCTTCCACTATAACTGTAGTGGGCCCAAATGGATCCAGACTTGCCTTAGATGTCTCCCTGGGAAGGTAACTGTTCCTGCATGCCAGTTCGTCCTGGTGTTTGACTCCTTGAAGATCTGCCGATGGGGTCCTTTCTCAGCCGAGTTGAAGCATCCACACAGGGAGGCCAAACTGCCTGCCTGGTGCACTCAGTGGTTTACCAGGCTGATCAGTGGCCCCCAAATGGGTGACCAGAGGATTGGTGGCAACTACCAGGTGCATGTTCTCTCCAAGGGTGATCTCACTTCCCAGTCAGGGAACCAAAAATCTTGCAGGAAGATGAGGCCCAACAGATAAAAAGAGCTCCCAAACACCATGTTTATAAAAGGAAGGGCTTTATTCATCGGCCAGGAGCTTAAGGCATAGAAGATTTCCAAATGGCCGCACTCCCCCACTGGCTTGGTCTTTCTCCTTTTATTGACAGTCAAAAAGTTCCACCCCATAGGTACCCTTCCCATTGGCCAGTGTGAATCAAACGGGAGATGCTCATCCAGCCCCCACAGAACTACAAGATTTCACAGAACTTGGAAATTTCCAGGTTCCAGGAAGTTAAGTCTACAAATTCCCAAGAGCTGAGTCACCATGGAGAGGACCCTGCAGGTGCATCCTTGTGGTCTCCCTGAGAAGACCTGTTCCCTCAGACCTCAACCTTCTTGGGTATCCTCTCTCAAAACATAAAGTATTGGTAGAAAATTAATCAGTTTATTAATAGCCATACAAATGACCACCATTCCATCCATTTACATACATACATAAGTACATACTAATTGATTATAAAAAGTTTAATCAATAATCATCTACATGTAACATTTTTTACACTGCATGCCTCTCACTTCATCTCCACCACCTACTCACTTCAATTCCTAAAATTTAGCATTTATGATTGAGGTTATGGGTGATAACTAGATTTTTCCTACTGCTCATAAAAACAAACCCCTCAGAATCTATGCAATATCTCTCTTTCCAGGGGTGAATGAAGTCTGTGATTTTCACACCAACATTTATGCCATAGGTTCACATGTTTTAAAATTAATCTTCTTCAAGGGTGATTCATTCCAGTCATTTTAAGTACAAATTTCAGGTTTTGTTGGTGCTTAGAAAAGAGATTTCCTCCAAATAGAATTTAAGCGCTATCTATAAGCACAGGGATTTTCCCAGGAATATCTTTGTGAGGTGAACTTCTGCAGGCAGAGACTAGATTTCAAATGCATGGAAAACAGATAAGAGAAAGGAAAGGCAAATAATTCTCCCTGACAAGCACTTAATTAGCATCTTAATGGGGTATCTACACTCCTGAGAAGTTGTGCTGCTGCATGCCCAGTCTTAAAAGGGCAAACAACTAGAGTTTCTTTTCTCTTTTATAAGATGCTCTAAGTTGTTTTTCTGTGGTGGAAACTGAATGAATGCACAAGTAATATTTGCATAACATCCTGACAGATAAATCCTCTTTGCTGCTTGAAAGGTGCTGGGATCATTTGAAATAGCTGTCAGGGTAAGTGGAGAATTAAGTGAAGCAAACTTATTGAGAAGGAGGCATTATTATGTTTTCAATCTATTACTTTCCTTGTCCTGCCATTTGTGCCTTATCCTAGATGAAGAACAACTTTAAGAGAAAACTGCTGCAATCAGAAACGCATCTACAGTTCCCACCATCCTATCTACCTACCTGCTTGGTCTGTCCTTAACTCCAAATTGTCACCTGTTTCTTTTTTTTTTGAGATGGAGCCTCAAGCTATCCCCCTGGGTAGAGTGCCATGGCATCACAGCTCATAGCAACCTCCAACTCCTGGGCTCAAGTGAGTCTCCTGCCTCCACCTCTCAAGTAGCTGGGACCACAGGCGCCCACCACAATGCCTGGCCATTTTTTGGTTGCAGCCATCATTGTTGTTTGGCGGGCCCGGGCTGGGGATTGGAACCCGCCACCTTAGGTGTACGTGGCTGGCGCCTTGGCTGATTGAGCCACAGGCGCCGAGCCTTCTGTTTTGTTTTATTCGCTCACATATAATACTGCTCTGGGCAGAATGACTAAATGAACGAATTTTAGAATTTTTTAAAATAAATGCTGGTACTGGTCAACTTTACTAATTATAGAAGTCATTTATTCTTTGAACTGACATTTATTATAAATATGCTCCCTATAGTTGTAGGAGTTCACGATCAAAATAGATTTCAAAAGACACCCCAAGATGAGAAAGACAAGGTGTGTTCAAACACACAGGGAATTGTATTGTCTAGAGAAACAGACCAAGAGGTTATATACAGATGTGTGTAAGGAGGTATTTAATTTGGGAATTGGCTTATGCATGAAGGAGGCCAAGAAGTTTCATGATCTTCTGTCTGCAGTTGGAGAACCCGGAAAGCTGGTGGTGTAATTAGAACAAAGCAGAAGGCCTGAGACTTGAGAAGCCAATGGTGTAACTCACAGTCAGACTCAGAAAACCCAGGCAACATGAATGCCAATGTCTGAAGGACAGGAAGAGATGAATATCTCAGTTCAGGCAGAGAGACAATTTTGCTCTTTTTTTTTTTTCTCTCATTGTTTGGGATTCACTGAGGTTACAAAGAATTAAGTTACACTGATTGCCTTTATTAGGTAAATTTCCTCTTATAATTGCACCCTACCCCCAAGAGCCAAATTTGCTCCTTTTTGCCTTTTTTTCCCAAATCTTTTTGGGGGGACAGGGGGTTATTTTATTTTAAGATAGAGTCTGAGCTCAAAAAATCCTCCCATCTCATCCTCCAGAGTAGCTGGGACAATAGGTGCACACCACTGAGCCCTGCCTCTGCCTTTTGGTTCCATTCGGGCCCTCAACTGACTGAATGATGCAATGGTGAGGCCAATCTTTACTCAATCTAATAATTCAAAAACCAACCTTTTGGGTGGTGCCTGTGGCTCAGTGAGTAGGGCTCCAGCCCCATATTCCGAAGATGGAGGGGTCGAACCTGGCTCCAGCCAAACTGTAACAACAATAAAAAAAAAAAAAATAGCTGGGTGTTGTGGCAGATGCCTGAAGTCTCAGCTACTTGGGAGGCTGGAACAAGAGAATCACTTAAGCCCAAGAGCTGGAGGTTGCTGTGAGTTGTGACGCCACGGCACTCTACTGCAGACAACAAAGTGAGACACTGTCTCTAAAAAACAAACACACAAAAACAACTTTTTCTTGAAGTACCATCACAGACACACCCAGAAATAATGTTTTGACTGTTATCTGAGCATCTCTTAACTCAGTGAGGTTAAGACATAAAATTGCCTATAATAAGTCTACCCATTGCCAATTTGGCACCCATACCCATATCTTTAAATATCCAATCAAATAAAGATAAGACCATAACCCAACCAACATGATACCACAATCTTGTGTACAACCAAAAATGTACTAACCCCTTCCACAGAAGAGGAGGTGAAGTCCTTGAATGATGTTTGCTCTTTTCCCTAATCCTATACTTTAAATACTATGATGTAAAATTAATGACACTTAAGTACTAATACAAAGTTAATACACCCTATGATACATAAAAAAAGAATAAGAGAAGAAAGAATCAAAGATATTTGCTTACTATGTGCATATATACACATAAATGTATTCATAACAAAGTAAGGAGGAAACACATATCAATCACAGTACTAATTCCTCTAAGTGGTCCTGTGGTGGTAGCTGGAATTTATAACTACTTTCTTTTATTACTTATTCTGTATGTTCTTTACCTTCATCAAGCACTGCAACTAGTTTTGGTTCTTCATCTGGTGGGGGTAACCCAAAACTTCATTCCTAAGGGGCCTGGGCCATTGTAGTTCTGCCTGGATTGTATTGCTGTCATTTTCCGTTAACTTTAATTGCGGGGCATGACAATATTGACTAAGGGATTGCTTATATTCCAGCCATACTCTTTCTGATCTCCTTTATGATACAGTATTAATTTTTACTTAGTAGTTTAGGATCAATCACCCCAGCCATGACCATAATTTCTTTCTTGGGTTTGTTAATTCAAAGTCATGAGGAGCCCAAAGTGCCCAGGTGGCAGCCTTAACTTCTAGTTCAATAGAATCATTGTTACATATCATGGTAGAAACATTGCTTCCTAACTAAGATGTCTAGACCAGCACAGCATAAAGTCATAGGAACAGGAAGCAAAATTGTTGCTAGTGGGTGTGTAAAGGTAATGGTGATAATCCATTATCACCTTGATTCAAGGGTCTATGAATCCTGGTTATTGGAAGAAAGAGCACTGTATATTGGACACTGATTTAAGCATATATACAGTTTTCTGAAGAACCTTTCCCTAGCCATATATTAGACCATGTATGCTGTGGTCTAAAAGTTGGTATTCCCCCCAGATCTGTACTTGGAACCTAATATCCAAAGTGATAGTATTAAATGGTAGGACCTTTAGGAAGTCATGAGAGCTCTGTCCTTATGATGGGAATTAGTGCCATTAGAAAAGAGGCTTTCCAGGACCAATTTGTTCCTTTTTGCCATGTGAACACACAGCAACAAGGCACCCCCATGAGGCAGAGAGGCTTCACCAGACAATGAATCTGCTAGCATATCAATCTTGGACTTCCCAACCTCTGGAAGTGTGAGCAATAAATGCTTGTTGTTAATAAGTGACTCAGTTTAAGGCCCTGTGTTATGGCAACAGGAACTAAAATAGTATTGCCATCTAGCTAGTGCTGTAACAGAGTCTTCAAAAGGCCCTTTCACTGTTCTATCAAGCCAGCTGCTTTAAGATGATAACCAACATGGTAAGGCCAGTGAATTATGAGAGGATGGACCATTATTGAATTCTTTTGCTGTGAAGTGAGTTCCTTGATTGGAAGCAATACTGTGTGGAATGCCATGGTAATGGATAAGGCATTCTGTGAAACTACAGATGGTAGTTTGGGCAGAGGCATTACATACAGGGAAATCAAATCCCTATCTAGAGTAAGTGTCTATTATAGTAAGGACAAAATATTGCCTTTTCTATGATATAAATAGTCCAATGTTATCAACCTGCCACAGGTGCTGACTAATCACTTTGGAGAATGGTGCCATATTAGGGACTTAGTATTAGTCTCTACCACTGAAAGATGGGGCACTCAACAGAGGCCATAGCCAAGTCAGTCTTGGTTTGTCAGGGTCCATGTTGCTGAGCCTATAACCTCCATCCCTGCCACCATGGCCACTTTGTCATGGCTGACCAGTTTCCACAGAATGGTTAATCCTATCCACTTGATTAATATGATCCTCCTCTGCTGAGGTCCTTTGGTAAGCATTCACATTAGACACAAGTATCTTCATGCCTTTTGCCCATTCAGAGAGGTCTGTCCAAATGCCTATTCCCCAAATGTCTTCATCATCAACTTTCTAATAATAATTCTTCCAAGTTTCTGACCATCTAGCCAAAGTGTTAATTACAGTCTGTGAATTAGCATCATACATCTGGCCAATTCTCCTTCCAAGCAAAGTACACAACAAGGTGCACTGTCCAAGTTCTACACATTGGGAGGATTTTCCTTCACCACTATTCTTCAGGGATGTCCTAGAGAGGGGCAGAGGTGCTACAGCTGTCCACCTTCCGATGGTGCTTGTGTATCGCACAGAACCATCTGTATACCAGGCCTGAATCTTCTCTCTCCTGCCAACTGACCATAGGGTACTCCCTGTAAGGCTGCGGGTGCAGACTGGGAGAGAGAAAGCAGTGCAGCAGGAGTGGGGATCATGGGTGTTTAGACTTCTTTATGTAACTTACTTGTGCCTTCAGGGCCTGGTAGGCCCGATTATGTATATGACACTCTTACCTGCTAACAGAGTATTGGTGTGTATGCTAAATTTTATGGCTTAGGGGGTCAAATAATACACAGTTTAAGAAAAGCAGCTCAGGTCATGTAGAAACTGTCAAGCGTTAAGTCTTTACTAAGCCCCAACAACAGGAAGAGAGCTGTTTCTCAAAAGGAAAATAGTTATCTTCAGCTGAGATAATGGCCTTGCTCCCCAATACTACAGGCCTACACTGTGATGCACCTAAAGGGGACTGAAGACAGCTCCAACAGCATTCGTGTCCTTTGCTGATACTTCGAGCATCTCTGAGTCTACTGGATCGTGCAGCCCAAGTGACAAAGCAGCTCCCACAGCAGGCCAGACCATTGCAGAACCTTCTGTAGTTCTGACTCCACTCAAAACTAGAAGCTTTCTGGATCAGTGTGTAATTGAAGACCTGAGAATAGCTGTTAATCAGACAAATAAAATGCTAAGAGTGTGTTAAGAGGTGGCCGAGCATCTCGCAGACACAGTGAAGTAGCTAATATTCCCCCGTATTTTATCTACTCACTGAAACAACCCTTATGGACAATAAGGCTCCAGATGGCTCCTCCCAGCTCTGAATCCTCTGCTCTTGCTGCCCTTTCTGGCTCCAAGCTGGGCCTGTTAAGATCTGTGTACTCTGCAGGAGCAGACACAGGCCCTACTGAATAAAGGCTTCTACACAGGCCTTCTGCTCTGGAGGTGTCCTGGCCACAAGGTTCCTGTGGGCACAGCTCTACCACTTCCTTTCTGTAAGTCCAATGCCAGCACCACTACCTCTGACTTCCTGGCCCTATGCAAAGCCAGCTTCCTGCTCCCTCTTCACTTGGTCCCAGCAATCACTTCTAGTTTCCTGCTTCACCTGGTCCCTGAACCTACCTAATGTCTACTGCTCAGGCCCAGCCAAACTTCCTCCCCACTCTCACACCCACAATCCCCCACCCACTTCACCACTTACAGCAGCCAACCCACTCCAGAAGGCCCCATGGGAATGTAAGCTTCATAAAGGTGTCTGAATGACATAAGCTTCACTTGTGTCTGTTTTTTTTAGTGTTCTGTCCCCAGAGCCTAAACCAGTGCTAAACTGCTATTTAAAATTTATACACAGAATTTTAGAGCTGGAAGAGACTTTAAGGATACTTTGTCCAACTTCATCATCTCAGAGAGAGAAAATAAAGGCTGGCATGGTGGCTCAACATCCATAATCCCAGCACTTTGGAAGGCCAGGGTGGGATTGCTTGAGTCCAGGAGTTTGAGACCAGCTTGAGAAACACAATGAAACCCCATCTCTACAAAAAGTAGAAAAATTAGCCAGACATGACAACATTTGCCAGTAGTCCCAGTGACTTGGGAAAGTAAGGCAGAAGGATCACTTAAGCCCAGGAAGTGGAGGTTGCAATGAGCTTTGATGGCACTACTGCTCTCCAGCCTGTATGACAGTGCTAGGCTCCATCATGGAAAAAAAAAAAAAGGAAAAATTGAAAGAGAGAAAAAAAATGGAAGCAAGGTCACAATGTGATGTAGTAACAGCAGGATATTCCACCACGTCATCAGCAAAGCCTTGAGTTTGCTCTCTGTTGCCCCCTCTTGGCCGCAGCTGGCAAACTAGTTTCTTGGCTTACTCCTTCATTTTCTTTTTCTTTTTTTTTTTTTTTACAACTTAATATAGTTTTTATTTTATTTTATTTTTTATTAAATCATATTGGTGCACATTAATTATATCATGGAATACAGTGTGTTGTTTCCATATACAATTCGAAATACTTTCATCCAATTGGCCAACATAGCCATCATGTCATTCTCATAATTGTGTTAAGGCATTTATATTCCAGGGTGATTGGTGGGGTCACCTCTATGGTTTATCTTACAAGGGTACAAGTGAATCTTTCTAAAAGCAGAGTATGAATGTTTTGACTCAATAACTAAGAAAGTGACATGAAGGTTATGTTAACCAGTTTGATGAGAGTATGTCAAAATGTATATAAAAACAGCACACTGTACCCCATGATTGCATTAATGTACACAGTTATGCTATAAGAAATTTTAAAAAAACATTTATATTCAACTTTTAAAAAGATTCACGTGTACCTTTATAGGATAAATCATAGGAGTGATCCCCGCAATCACCCTCCCTTCACCCATCCTCCCCCCTCCACTCCCTCTCCCCTTTTCCTGTATTCTTGGACTCCATTTGGGTTGTAGCTTTCCTATGATAGTTAACAATTAGTTTCATAATAGGGTTGAGTGCATTGGATACTTTTTCTTCCACTCTTGAGATACTTTGCTAAGAAGAACATTTTCCCGCTCCATCCATGTAAACATGAAGGAGGTAAAGTCTCCATCTTTCTTTATGGCTGTATATTATTCCATGGTGTACATATGCCACAGTTTATTAATCCATTCATGGGTCGATGGGCACTTGGGCTTCTTCCATGACCTAGCAATTGTGAATTGGGCTGCAATGAACATTCTGGTACAGATATCTGTATTGTAGCATGATTTTTGGTTCTTCTCGATATATACCTAGCAGAGGAATTATAGGATCAAATGGCAGATCTATATTTAGTTCTCTAAGTGTTCTCCATATGACTTTCCAAAAGGGACGTATTAGTTTGCATTCCCACCAGCAGTGTAGAAGTATTCCCTTTTCTCCACAACCCTGCCAGCATCTGTGATTTTGGGATTTTGTGATATGGGCTAATCTTACCGGCATTAGATGATATCTTAAAGTAGTTTTGATTTGCATTTCTCTGATGATTAGGGATGATGAGCTTTTTTTCATATATCTGTAGGCCATGCGTCTGTCTTCTTCAGAGAAGTTTCTCTTTAAATCTCTTGCCCACCCTGAGATGGGATCGCTTGTTCTCTTCTTGCTAATATGTTTGAGTTTTCTGTGGATTCTGGTTATTAGACCTTTGTTGGAAGCATAACCAGCAAATATCTTTTCCCATTCTGAGGGCTGTCTACTTGCTTTTCTTACTGTGTTCTTGGCTGTGCAGAAGCTTTTTAGTTCGAGGAGGTCCCAGTAGTATATTTTTGATGTTACTTCAATTCCCCGGGGGGTCCTCCTCATAAAATATTCGCCCAGGCCTATTTCAATAAAATATAAAACTGTATGAAAAAACTTGCACATTAAGCTTCATGAGCATTGGGAAAAAACAGTGTTTCTAAGGAGTAAACTGCGAAATGGTGTCTGACTCTTAAGGTCTTCTGAGGGAAGAACATTGAGGTCATCTAATCTGGATAAGAATCTAGAAAGAATTCAAGGAAAAGAATAGTTTAGAAGGCAAATAGTAATTGTCATGCGAGACACAGAAGACTCATACGAATAAGAGAAGAAAGAAAATAGATACTGCTGAAATTTGTGTCTGTTTCAAACTCACTGCTTCAAATTTTAAAATAAACATCAGCAGAGGTGTGGGGCTGGGCAGTGAAACATTCTACTCACACAAAGCACTGGGGACTTCCAGATCTCAAAAACACTGAGCAAATTCTTCCCCCTTCTTCACATTCAGATGTCAGGTTACTGCCCTTGGGTTAAGGGGTTCATTTTTCTTCAGCACCAAAGAGTAAACCATGCTCTGTGACATAGATTTACATTTGTATAAGTAAGTCAGTCCCTTCAATAGCAGTGTATTTTTTTTTCAGGGATCATGCTCCCTGGGTCACTGAAAGACAGCTGTGAGGGATACAAGGGAAGATCACTTACAGCCCCAGAATTGCTTCCTCAGCTGTGAAATTTTAATACCTTTTTAAAATAAGCATACATATCAACTGATTAGTAATGTTGAATTTTGCTGAATGCATAAGTAGAGCTAGAATTAGAAAAAAGATATCCAACTCCAAGTTGGTTTTAACTAAAATTGTACTAGTTAATCTCTGCATCTTTGTTTCAACATTCACTCTTCCTGCAGAACCCCATATCAGTCTAAATCCTCCTTTTTCCTCTAGTCAATTTCTTGTACCTTAGGGTTTTCTTCCTTTTTAAATTTTTTTTGTTCATTATCTCTTAGTTTTTTAAAAAAATTATTTTGCTTTTTGTTCAAATAGTACACACATACATAGTTGTGACATCTGACTAGGATTATAAGACTTATAATAAAAAATAGCAACCTTCTTGGGTGGCGCCTGTTGCTCAAAAGGGTAGGGCGCTGGCTCCATATGCTGGAGGTGGTGGGTTCAAACCCAGCCCTGGCCACAAAACAAAATAAAAAACAAATAGCAAGCTTCTGCCACACCACACCCAGAACTGATGTTTCATATAGGAAACTAATATCAATTATTTGTTCTGTTTTTCATGCTATTTCCTCAGCATTTACAAATAATATATTATTCTGCCCTTTCTTGATTTTAGACATTATTTATTGACTTTCTGCTAGGGGGATGAACATTTGAATCTCCTATTCCTGTCCCTCATGGAGACTGCTGTTCTACCAGGTACAAGCTGTGTAACCTTGGGCAGGTTACTTAATTTCCAAGTCTTGGTTTTATAACCTATGAAACAGGGAGTGCCATCTTCTAAGATTTTGTGAGGGTTAAATGAAATAACGCCAGTAATTACTGTTCACTGTTAGTATTCACTGTAATTCTTATAATTTACTACTATTCACTATTAGTGTTATTAAGCAAAATTTATATCACTAGAATAAATTAGGGAATACACTCTTTTCTTACCTCACCAAAACTAGTCAGAATCTTGTAGATAAATTTTAAACACTACTTCCTGGTCATATGACCTGTCTCTGGGAGAGCATTTCCACAGCACAGTCTCAGGGGTAGAAAGTCTGAAGATGACCAAGGTCTGCTTCACAGTTGTTTAGAGAGAAAGGGCATTACAACCCAGGGATGTTATCTGGGGTCAGATTTAAACTTGAGATCCTGGTACATCACTGCTTCTTAGGCCAAGTGATGAGGCTCCTTGTCAAAACTGAGCAGAGAGATCCTAGGACAACAGCTATGGTCATGAGGAGTGGGTGGGTGGTTGCCATCTTGTGGGAGTGAGCACAGCAAGTGGGAGCATACAGCATCCTGGCACACTCACTGCAGAGGCCACTGGACAGAACCAAGTTATTTTCTTCCATGGAAATATTCTGGCTTCCCTGGTAGTGAGCAGTGGGAAGAATCCCACAGGAGGGTGGTGCTGACGCCAGACAGACCTTCATCTCCCTACACTGAGGCCAGACCTGAAATCTAGCCAGGGGGAAATCCACCTTGAACAAGCAGTTTTGCTCACTCTTGCACCCTCTAGTGTGGTAACTGGCTAGGCCGAGTTCAAGTTCGGCTCCCTTGCTGCAGCCTTCTCTGCGCTTCATACTTCTGGTTCGGCCATACCTTGCCCCTTGTTTCCTTCAGCCTGTGCTTTTGTTTTATTTTAAGCACTTACTTTTCCCTCTCCCTAATACCAACAGCTGTGTTGTGTGTCTTTCCCCAGCCACCGTGAGCTCCCCAGGGAGAAGAGCAGGTGGAAGAGGATTAGCATGTGGGTAATAAAGTCAGGCTGAGTGGGTTAGCTTCACAGTTAGGGGCAGTGGGATGTGTGTTGAGCTTCTGGTCTGAATCTTATATCTGGATTGAAGTCAAGGGAAAGAGACATAAAGGGTTAAGCTACAGAACCCGGATCCCAAAAGCAAGCCTGTCACCAAGCACATTATGTACATTCTTTTATTTAATTCTCCCAGCAAACTTGTAAGGTGGGTATTCTTTCTTCCCACTTTACAGATGAAGACCACGAGACTCCAAAGGCATAAGAAACTTGCTCAAAGTCACCAGCTGGGAAGTGGCAGAGCCCAGATGTGTCTGTCCCCAACACCGATGCCCTGTTTCTTACTTCAGCCTCCAGCAACAGGATTTCTCCACAATGAATTCCTTCCCACGTCACACTGACACCCTCTTTCCCCAGCCACACAACAGCATGGGATCTGGTACACAAGAGGCCTTAATAGATGTTTCTAGAATTGAACTGAAGAGAGGCTCTGTCTCCAAAAAAAAAAAAAAAAAAAAGAATTGAACTGAAGAGCTGTGAACATTTTTTTTATTTTTTTATTTTTATCTATCTATTTTTTTATTAAGTTTTTATTAAGTCATACACACATAGATCATGAATACATTTATGCATATGTGGGGTACAAGGTGTTGTTTTTTTTATACAATTTGACATGTTTACATCAAACTAATTAATATAGCTTTCACTTCATTTACTTGAACACTTGCTTTACCTGTTCTTTTGTTCATAGGTCCAGGAGATGCCTCTGTGGACAGTAATGACAGAGGGTCTGGCCCAGGCACCATGGAGGGAGGAAACTCACAGATGTGTGTGTGGTACAGGGGAAGAAGAAAATGGGGGTGAGAGAAGCATTTCATCACCTGGCTCTGGGTTTCAATTCTGTGTTTCTAATCAGGGACACTGTGCTAACCGAGGCTATGCTGCTGCCCCATCCTCACAGTTGACCTGTGCTAACTTTCAGTTCTGCAGATCACCCGCCATGTGCTAGAAGATCTCACCAGCCTCTGAGCCTCAGTTTATCATCCATAAAATAAGTGTAAGACTATCTGCCTTAGCCATCTCATGAGATTGTTGTAGAGTACCACATTTTTAAAAAATTTAAGTTGAAGTTTTTTATAAACAACCACATCTAGGAGATTCCTCAGTGTGTTAAGGGACAGCCTGAAGACTGGGGTGGGCTCAAACCTGAAGGTAGGTGACTCTCTGATAACCCAAGCAAGCTGGTTTTTCCCCTAAAGGAGAATGAAAATGGAAGCTTGAAACTCTGGTAACTGAGAGCAGAACCTGTCCCCTTCCTTGAATTTCTCAAGAGCTCTGTTACCCCAGTCTCCATTCCCAAGCCCCCTGCTCCCCTACCATTTCTAGATCCTTGGGACTGAGCACTAAGAATACATAAGAAGAACTGCCATTATGTGCCAGGTTGGAAACCCCCTCTTAAGTCCTTTATGGGTTATAGAAGGCCCAATCTATGATGAAGGGTCTGACAGGAGAAGGGGAAAGTGACACAAGAAGACCAGATGCAGAACACAAATCCCAGGCACCACATTCCCATGGCTCCTTAAAACCCTAAATGTCTCCGGAAATGTGCTAAAGACGGTGAGAGGCAGATCAGCAGGCCTGAGACTGGCTGTGGCCAATCTTCTCTCTCAGGGTCCCACCATTCAGCCCCTAGGGAATGCCCAGGCTCCTTCTCTGGGACTCCAGGACACTGTGCTCACTGGGTTCTCCTCACTCCTTTATTCAACACACATACATTGAGCTCCTGCTAGGTGCCATAGAAGCACTCTGACAAAGACTGGGGATATGAAAATGAGCAGAGTATCTGCAATCGTGCTGTTATCAACGAAAATAAAGGACTGTGGAGTGGTTTTGCTTCCTGCTTGGATCCAGTGGGGGTGGGCATGACGCCTTCTAGTTTGAATATTGCCTCTGCTGCTTGCTAGCTGTGTGACCTTAGCAAACTATCTGTTGGTAGGAGTTCTCCATTATAATTTATTTCCTTGAAGATGGTTTTTAATGCATTAAAAATAGTTATTTGGAGGCTATATTGCTTTTAAGATTTCATATTCAATTTTTATTAAAGAAATTAATTAAAAAATTAGGTCTACCTTAAGTTCAGTTCAGCTTACAAGTCATATTATTCTGTTTACAAATTGAGCAAGTTTATCCTTTTGAGAGGCAATTGATGCTATTTAATTCATCTTACAAATTTGCAAGTTGATTCCCTTATTATCCTTGGCAACAAGTGTAATATATTTAATTTCATTTTAAAATATTTTAATCAATAAAGAAGGTTTCCCAAATATTTTAAGAAAGCTTATATATCTAAGTTATAATCTAACTTATCTGAGACTGTGGCAGCTACTGTTTCTCTGGGGTCCCACTTTCCCCGGGGCCTCAGGGAGGAAGGAGAAGGTAGCAGTGGGAACCTCAGAGCATTGAGAGTTGGAGGCGATATGTGTGGGAAGCTCTGGGAAAACCTCAAGATTCAGGTATGGGTGAACAGGGAGCAGAGACCTCAGAGCTGAGGTCCAGTCTGACCTTTCTCTCTTCACTTTCAATTTCATCCTTGCCCACCACAAACACAAGGCAGCAGCAGGCTGTTCACATACATGCACGCCCTGCCTGTGGGCTGCTAGTTGGATGTGTTGTGTGAACCGGAAGTTACCTGCATCTGCGATCATCTGAGTCTCATGTGATCAAGGCCATTAAATTTCAGAAAGTCCAGGGCGAAGAGGCATCTCCCTCAGTCTGGCTCTACTGACTGAGATGACCTCAAACCTCATTCTTTTGGCCTAAAAGACTGATGTTTTTGTGTCCCCACAGAGTTGTTTTGGGAACTTAGAAGACAGTGGGATAAAAAGATCCCCTCTGAAGGCTGTGTTGACCAGTTTGATGGAAGTATTTCGGATTGGGCTCGGCGCCTATGGCTCAAGCAGCTAAGGCGCCAGCCACATACACCTAAGGTGGCGGGTTCAAATACTCAGCCCGGGCCCGCCAAACAACAATGATGGCTGCAACCAAAAAATGGCCCGGCATTGTGGCAGGCGCCTGTAGTCCCAGCTACTTGGGAGGCTGAGACAGGAGACTCACTTGAGCCCAGGAGTTAGAGGTTGCTATGAGCTGTGATGCCATGGCACTCTACCCAGGGGGATAGCTTGAGGCTCTGTCTCAAAAAAAAAAAAAAAAAAAAGAAAGAAATATTTCGGATTGCATGTGAAAACCCCACACTGTACCCCAGAAGTGCATTAATGTACATAGTTACCACTTAATAAAAAAAAAAAAAATCCCCTCCCACTTTAGAATCAGGAGCACTTGAAATTAAATCCTTCCCCTGTCGTTTATTAGCCGTGTGAGCCTCTGTTTCTTTTTCTTAACCCTTTAAAAATTGTTTTATATTTTGGAGACAGAGTCTTACTATGTTGCCCAGGCTGGACTTGAACTCCTACGTTCAAGAGAGCATCTTGCCTCAGCCTCCTGAGTAGCTGGGGATATGGGGGCACACCACTGTGCACAGGGACTGGCTCTGAGCCTCTCTTTCTTAAGTGTAGAATGCAGTTAGTCAGATGTATTATATAAGACCCTTTTACAGATTAGAGATGACACAGGTAAAATGCTTAACACGTAGTTGATAGAAGCTAATAATTACTGTTATGTGCATTCTTTGGAAGGTATTCAAAGATAAATGAGTGAAATTCACTTATTACAATCTTTATGAGTTATCTTCTATTATTTATAAAATAGTGCGGTTTAAATAAGGTGGCTGGTACTGGGAGACCTGTCACTGTGCTGAAAGCTACCTAATACTGTTTTCTGCGATAGTGTTTGACCCATGGGACCCACATCCTGGCCCCCACCCCAACAGTCTGCAAGGCTTTGTATATCTCTCATGTGGGGAAACATGAAATCAGAACAGGTCATATGCACCCAGCCAAGATGTAGCATCCTCTAACCTTCCAGGATGGGGGTGGTCAGTACTCCCAGCTGCCACACTCCAGGGCAACATGTGTGTAGAATATGCCACTGGTCAACCCTGTGATCTCAGGCAGTTGGCTTAAACTATATTTCAGCTCCTTACCTGTGAAAAGGGGATAATTATAGGATAAGTTTTAGAATTACATAAAGTGATTTCCATAAATATGCCTGATATGTGCATAGCAATCATAAACTCTTCCAGATGTTTTAGGCAACCTCAAATCAGCCTCAGATCAATTCAGCTTCAACTTTCTGAGTCTGCCCACATAATGTACCTGAACCAACCTCACATCCAGGGTCCTAGCTCTGCATTCTTCCTAGCCACCTCTCCACAAAGTCCAAGTGCTCAGCTGAGATGGGTCTGGGCAGAGAATATCCATGACCTGAATGGATCAGGGTCTCTCCTCTCTGCATCTGCATACTCTGTGATGTCTGGGGTTTTCATACTCAACTTCAGCCTTCTTCCCCCTACCTGCTCCAACACATACTTTTGCCTCTCCTCTAGAATTTTCTACTTATTTTTCCACCAGAATTTCCTGGAGTAGTCTTGGTCCTGAACCCGTTTGATTTGATCTGGAATTTCCAGGCTACTCTCCAAAGATGCAGAAGTCCTAGAATCTGGGAACCCAAGCTGGGGTCACCCAGCAGACACCCACATTCCTTCCTACAAGAAAATTAGCTGGATTGGCCAAATTCCGGCCTCCTGGAAGACTTGGTAACAATGTTTATCAGGATGCTGCTCTTTTCTAAAATGAGCAAATCAGGACCTGAGTCAGTGCCTCCAATTATTACCAAACCCAACCTGGCCAAATGAAACTCAGCCTGAGGACCCTCCCCCCGCTAGATAATGAGGGGGAAGGTAGGGTCTGACAAAGTAGGAGGGACTCCTTTTTTTTCCCAATACTGTTATGAAAATTATCAAACATTCAGAAAACATGGAACATGTTTACAGAGAATACTCATATGCTTATGTCCTAGGTTCTATCATTAATATTTTGCTTACTTGCTTTATCACTCACCTCTCCATTTATCTGTTCCTCAATCATCCATTTATTCATCAGGCTTCTTTTTACTTCACTAGCTCTTTAAAATTTGTAGCAATCTGCTTTCATTTAATTGGAGTGGTTCTTTATGAAGTACAGCAACAGAATGTGGGTGAGGATCCTTTTAGAGTGGCCCATCTCAACAGAAATATAATGGGAGCCACATGAATAATTTTAATGTTCTAATAACCACAGATAAAATTATTTTTAATAGTATACTTTATTTAACACAGTATCTCCAAAATATAAGTATTTCAATGTATATTCAAATACAAAAAATTATTCGTGAGATAGTTTACATTTTATTGTGCATTACATCTTGGAAAGCCAGTCTGTATTTTGTACTTGCAATGTATCTTGAGTCAGATGCTAAATTTTCACTAGGAATACTTAATCTGTAGTTAGATTTTGTAAAATTTGCAGATGAAAAAAGATATTTACATACTCAAGTTGTTCCTGAAGGAATTGAGTAGCCATTTTAAAATTTAACTTTACACTATTTAAAATTAAATTAAAATAACCAACTGAGTTTGTCAGTCATACTAGCCACATTTCAAAGCTCATGCATGGCTTGTGGCTGCCATATTGAACATGAAGAATTAGAAGTTTGTGGAGAAAGGGGGATGTGAAGTTGATAGGAAAAGGCATATAGAACCAGGCCTGCAAGGATGGGACCTGGGAAGGAGGTCTCACTGTCACTTCCTATGTATTATAACTGCCAGGCACTACTCCAGGCCTTTGTGCATTTTTGCACAATTATTTACAACAATCATACAAAGCAGATATTCTTATTATTCTTCATTATATGGATAAAGGATCTGAGACTCAGGAAAAAATGAGGAACTTGCCCAAGTTCACATAGTAAGAATAGGATTAGAACCCTGAGCTCTGTCCTCTACAATTCCCTGAAGAGAAGCGGAAAAGGTAAGGTCTACTTAGGCTTTCACAATGCTGGAACATGTTGGTTTGGGTAACTACATCTAGAGCTCAGCTCAGTAGGAATCTGGACTTTTTTTGTCTTGAGCTACAGTCCTTCTCTTGTTATTTACAGAGAGGGACAATGTAACAGGTTGGTGAAGGGTGCTTTAGGATCAGTCAGTCTGCATTCAAGTCTAAGGTCAGATACTTATAACTCTGTGACACTGGGAAAGCCATAATCTTGTCTACCCAGGGACTGTGTTTGCCTTATGTTCTATTATAACCTTTTATCTAAAATAACATGTGCTCAAAAGAAAAGTTTTAGAATGAATGAATGAATGAAAAAAGATATTTTGCCAAACCATAGAATTTTAAGGGGCAAGTAGGATGGCAAATATGTACCATTTATTTTTTGCTCTAATTCCTCTTGACATTATTCATATTAACATCACTCATTTCCTCTTCAAAGGGCCTGCAAGAAACATGAAGCTTTGGAGTGTGCTCTCCCTAATAGCTTTTTGCCATCTGTGCCTTGGGATCTTCAGTTGGTATATTTGGAAGCACAAAGGACAGTGTGGGTTTCTGAGAACAGTGGTATCCACCAGCTCTAGCCTATTTTCCTGGTACCTCTCAAGGCTTCCCTCCCCTCACATAATCCTTCACTACCCCAAACCTCGTTTCTTCGCAAGGTTTCAGTTGGGACTCCAGGTACGAATAATTGAAACCCCACTCAAACTAGCTTTTTTCAGTAAAAAAGGTGGTTGGAGAAGGATGCAGGGAGAAAAAATGGGGTGGGAGAAGGGGGCTAGGAGAGTGATTTATTATTCTATGACTTGTATAATCAATTTCTGGGGAAGACAGTGATAGAGCTGGCTTTGTAGACATGTCACCAAAGACTCAAAACACACTAGAACCCTCCCTCACACTAGAACCCTCCCTCTCTCATCTCTACTTTTTTCTTTGACCCAGCTTAACTCTCTTACTGCAACCAGCTGAGGGAAAGGATGTAGGTAGGGGAGAAGGGTGTATCATAACACAGCAACTAACTGGTAGCTCCAGATTCACACATACTAATAGTTCTGACATCATAAAGGAAAAAAAATACGCTTCCCTCCAACTTCAATTGAAGAATGTCAGAGGAGGTGAAGCAAGATGGCAGAGGGGATGCATCCCTGAGTCAACTCTCCTGGTGGTTTCAGGTGAGAGTGGGGAGCCTGGATCTTTTCCTGCATGAAGTGCTGGCATGGACAAGCAGCGCAGGGCGTGCAGCAAGGAGGTGAATTGCTGGATTGAAAGTGTAGCCCAGAACTACAGTGTCTGCCAGAAAAAACTGAGGGCAGCAGCTGAAACTGCACCAGCTGTGACCTGCGACAGCTGTGACCTGTGGCCAGGTCTGCGGCTGGCGCCCTGAGAGGCAGAAACCAATCCCTCCCCCACAAAGGACTTCTGTGCCCAATTTGTGGGGAGTTTGGGTGTTTACGGACAGTGTGGTGAAGCTGGATTCCCCAGCGGAATTTGGCAGCCAGAAAGAGGAGCCATTTGGACCCGGTTTGGGGCATCAGGGATCCAGGCAATTGGACAGAAACTTGAGGGGAAGGGACTCGGCTTAGGAACTGATCCATCCTGTAATTTTGGAAGTCTATGTGGAGCTGCACTGATGCAGCAACCCACAGGGGGAATCGGTTACCTTCCTACAAACACTGAAAAATCTTTTGTGCATGCCCAGCAGCGGGAACTAGAGGTAACCAGCCCCTTCCCCTGCAGAAATGGACTGAACGCAGAGGGTGCAAAAAAAACACTCAGCTCTTTTCCCATGGACCACAACAATTTCCTGTTCAAGGGGAAACTAGGAGTTGAGTGGAAAATCTGGCAAAATGTGGACTCGTGTGCCGAGTTTGGAGGACAGATAGGAGTGGGCGGCCAGCCAGGAACCAGATGTACTGTAAAACTCCAAAAATGGCATCTCCGTAACACCTCTCCCAGAAGCGTGGAGAGCTCAATCTGACCTGCAGCCAGCCATCAGGCATCTGAAGCTAATCCAAGATGCCTAACACTTTGCAGGAACTGTTGTAGGGAGAATCTGTGCAACCTGCCAACAAAGACCCCCTTTCTTTTCTTTTCTTTTTTTTTTTTTTTTTTTTGGTTTTAGCCTGGGAACCACGCACAGCACCACCTGCTGTCTAGAAAGTATATTGCAGCATAATTATATTTCCATTAAACTGGAACCCCACCACATTTATAAAGGGGTTTGTTTGTATATATTCAAAAGAACAGTATTTTTCTTAGTGGTGCCCTCCTTTTCCTTCTTTTTTTCCTTTTTTGTTTGTTTATTTGTTTTGCTTTTTGTTTTTTCTATCATTTATGACCACCATTTTTGTGGGTTTTTTTTAATTATTACTATTTTTTTGTTTGCTTTTTTGTCTTTTGTTTTCTTTTTTGTCTGTTTGTTTACTTGTTTCTGAGTGTCTGGGCATCGGTGTGCTTGTGTGTCTGGTAGCATTTTAGTCTGTTTATTTGTCCGCTTGGTTTCGATGTGTTTTGTACTTTGCTAAATCCTCAGATTGGCTATATTCTCTAACTCCAATTTTCACATTCAATAAGAATATGGGGGAACAGGGGATGAGAGATGACTGTAGCTAGCTTTCAACATAAACTCCAGTTCAGGGGGAGAGACAACC
>CAUYQV010075873.1:0-37368 GCA_963574575.1 Galagoides demidoff | reverse complement strand
TTATTGATCCATTCATGGATGGATGGGCTCTTGGGCTTCTTCCATGACCTAGCAATTATGAATTGGGCTGCAATGAACATTCTGATACAAATATCTTTATTGTAGTGTGATTTTTGGTCCTCTGGATATATACCTAATAGAGGAATTATGAATCTTATAACTAGCCTGACAAACTCTCCAGAAAAGCTACTGGGATTGCATTAAATCTACAGTTCAAATTGGGAAGAATTGATATCTTTACCAGACTGAGCCTTCCAAAGGATAGGTCTTCATTTACTTATTTTAAAAAAATTTTCTTTTTATTTTTTACATTTTTTTTTTTTTTGAGACAGTCTCACTTTGTCACTGTTGGTAGAGTGCTGTGACATCACAGCTCACAGCAACCTCAAACTCTTGGGCATAAGCGATTCTCTTGGCTCGGCCTCCCAAGTAGCTGGTACTACTGGCAGCTGCCACAATGCCTGGCTATTTTTTTTTTTTGTTGTTGTTGCAGTTGTCATTGTTGTGTAGCTGGTCCAGGCTGGGTTCAAACCTGCCAGCCTCGATGTACGGGGTGAGTGCCATAACCACTGTGTTACAGGCATGGAGCCAGGTCTCCATTTATTCATATTTTCTTTAATTAGACTCAGTGTTGTTTTATGATTTCCAGGACAAAGGATTCTTCTATCTTTTTTCAGATTTAACTCTAAGTATTTTATATTTTTTATGCCATTATAAATGATATTATCTTTACATTGTATTTTTTATTTTTACTTGTTCATTGCTATAAATAGAAGTGCAATTGATTTTTTAATATTTTAATCTTGTACCCTATAAACTTGCTTAACTCATTGTTAGTTTGTCTTTTGGTAGATTCTTTAGGATTTTCAATGTAGTTAGTAGTTTTTTTTTTTTTTTTTTGGTAGACTCCTTAGAATTGTCTATGTAAATGATCATGTTGTCTGAAAAAAAATAAGTTTTATATCTTTTTTTCCAATCTGGATGTCTTTAATTTCTTTATTTCTTTTTTCTTACTTTACTGCACTGACTAAAACTTTCAGTTAGATCTTAAATAGAAGTGTTGACAACAAGCATCTTGGTCTTTTTTCAATTTTATAGAAATCTGTTTTTCCTTTAAGTATGATGCTGGGTGTAGGATTTTGGAGATGCTGTTTATTAGGCTGAAGATGTCTCCACTTAGTCCTAGTTTGCTGAGACTTGTAATGAGGAATGGATGCTTAATTTTTTCAAAAACTTTATTTGTGTCTATTGAGATGATCATATGATTTTCAAGTTTGTGTTAGCATGATGAGCTATATAAATTTATTTTTTAATATAAAGCAACTTTGAATTCCTGGGGTAAACTTAACTCTGTCCTGATGTTTTATCCTTTCAAAAATATTACTGGATTTGATTTGCTAGATTTTCCTTAGCATTTTGTATCTATGCTTGTGAGGGATATTGGTTTGTAGATTTCTTTTTTTCATCATGTGTCTAGTTCTGGCATCAGGCTCATAAAATGATGACGTGAAAAGTATTACTATTTTATCTTCAAATTTTTTAGATGAATTTATGTAGAATTTGGATTATTTCATGCTTAAATGATTGGTGGAATTCACCAGTAAAGCTATCTAGATCTAGAGTTTTCTTTGTGAATTTTTAGTTTAAAAAATACAATTTTTTTTTTTTTTTTTTGTTTGAGACAGAGCCTCAAGCTGTTGCCCTGGGTAGAATGTTGTGGCATCACAGCTCACAGCAACCTCCAACTCCTGGTCTCTTGCTTCAGCCTCCCAAGTAGCTGGGACCACAGGTGCCCACCACAATGCCTGGCTATTTTTTGGTTGCAGCCATCATTGTTGTTTGGTGGGCCTGGGCTGGATTCGAACCTGCCAGTTCAGGTGTATGTGGCTGGTGCTTTAGCCATTTGAGCCACAGGTGCCGAGCCAAAATCCAATTTCTTTAATGGCTATGCTACATATGTATTTTTAAGTCCTTCCTTCCTTCCTACCTTCCTTCTTTCCTTCCTTACTCCCTATTCCCTCTCTCCCTCCTTTCTTCCTTCCTTCTTTATTTTCTTTCTTTCTTGACAGTCCCACTATGTTGCTCTTGGTAAAGTGACTTGGCGTCCCAGCTCACAGCAACCTCAAACTCTTGGGCTTAAGCAATTCTCTGCCTCAGCCTCCCAAGTGGCTGGGACTATAGGAGCCCACCACAGCACCCAGCTATTTTTTGTTGCAGTTGTCATGTTGTTTTAGTGGCCCAGGCTGGGTTTGAACCCATCAACTTTGGTGTATGCAGCTGGCACCATAACCACTGTGCTATGGGCGCCAAGCCTATTTATTTCTTTTTGAATGGGCTTTGGTAGATTATGTCTTTCATGAGTCTGTTAATTTCATCTAAGTTGTTGAATTTATTGGGTTCCTTTATTATCTTTTAATATTTGTAGAAGCTATGTTGATATCATCTGTCTTATTCCTGACATTGGTAACTTGTGTATGCTTTCTTTTTTCCTGATCAATTTTATTAATTTTTTCAAAGCACCAGCTTTTAGTTTCATTGATTTCATCTATGGTTTTTCTGCTTTTCTTTTAAAAATTCTATTTGATTTCTGTTTTGATCTTTATTATCTCCCTTCTTTTGCTTATTTCAGGTTTAATTTACCCTTTTCATTAGTTTGTTTCTTAAAATAAAAGCTGAGGTCATTGATGTGAGATCATTTTTCTTTTTTAATATAGGCTTGAGTGCTATAAATTTTCCCCTAAGTGCTACTTTAGTAAATCTCATAAAGTTTTAGATGTTTATTTTCTCTTTCATTTGTACAAAATTATTTATGTATGTATTTATTTAAGACTGTATAATTCTGTCACTCTGGGTAGAGTGCCATGATAGCTCACAGCAACCTTAAACTCTTAGCCTCAAATGATTGTCTTACCTCAGCCTCCTGAGTAGCTGGGACTATAGGCACCTGCCACAACATCCAGCTAGTTTATTTTTTCCTTTTTCTATTTTTTAATAGAGATGGTTTCTCACTCTTGCTCAGGCTGGTTTTGAACTCCTGAAATCAAGCAATACACCTGCCCTCTGCCTCCCAGAGGGTCACCGTACCTGGTATGTGCAAAATAATTTCTAATTTCTTTTTATTTTATTTTTTGCAGTTTTTGGCCGGGACTGGGTTTAAACCTGCCACCTCTGGTATATGGGGCCAGCGCCCTACTCCTTTGAGCCACAGCTTTGATCCGTGGGTTATTTCTTTTTTTTTGAGACAGAACCTCAAGCTGTAACCCTGGGTAGAGTGCCATGGCTTCACTGCTCACAGCAACCTCCAACTCCTGGGTTCAAGCGAGTCTCCTGCCTCAGCCTCCCAAGTAGCTGGGACCACAGGTGCCCGCCACAACACCCGGCTATTTTTTGGTTGCAGCCATTATTGTTGTTTGGCGGGTCTGGGCTGGATTCGAACCAGCCACCTTAGGTGTATGTGGCTGGCGCCTTAGCCACTTGAGCCACAGGCGCCAAGCTGGGGGTTATTTCTAAGTATGTTATTTAGTGCCCTCAAATTTGAGATCTTTCTATTGTTGATTTCTAATTCAATTTTTCTGTAGTCCAGGAACATACTTTGTATGGCTTGAATCCAATTATATTTATTGTGACTTGCTTTATGACACAGAATATTGTTTATCTTTGCAAACTATTTCCTGCACACTTGAACATGTATTCTGCTGTGCTTGAATGGACACATCTATACATGTCAATTAGGTCACTTTGGTTGATAGTGTTTATAGAAGCTTCTGTATAAGCACTTATTTTCTGCTGACTTGTCCTATTAATCACTGAGAGAGGGTTACTGAAATCTTTGACTAGAATTGTAAATTTGCTAGTTCTGTTAGGTTTTGCTTCAGGTATTTTGCAGCTTTTGTATGAGGTGAATAATATTTTAAGATTGTCATATCCTCTTGATTAACTGATCCCTTTATCCTTGTGAAATGACCTTTTAAATATTCTGATAATATTCTTTGCTCTGAAATTTACTTTGTTGGTTATTAATATAACTGTTTATTCTTTCGCTTATTAATATTAACATGGTATATTTTTTCATTTTAAACTTTTAGCCTTTTGGTGTTTTTGTATTTAAAGTATGTTTCTCATAGATAGCATATTATTGTCTTGCTTTTTTTTATCCAATATAATATCTTCCTTTTAATTGAGTGTGTTTAGACCATTTACATTTCTCTCCATAGTTGATCACCTCCCTACATTGACTACCTCCTTAAAGTGACCTATTTTCGTAGACCAGACATACATCACATGTACTCAATGGAAGACTGAGCTCTATATATTAACACCTCTGTAAGTTGTATCTCGACTACTTGGACTGTGACATAAAATATTAATTTACCTTCTATAACTTGACCAGTTGAGTCCACTTTATGCTTTGCCTCTTAGTTGCATTATTTTTTCTTTAGTGTACAATCTTTTTTCATGTTTTATTATTACTATGTGTTGAATTAGGCCTAATGTCCTATTGTTTATCATGTGTTATGAAATATTTTTTTCAATGTGAAGGACTGGTCTGAATTGTAGATATAGTTACTGTAAAATTAATAGAGACGCGATGGCCCAAAGGAAAGAACTCGGAAGGGTGACATTGAAGGAAAAGGTTGATCTACATTTTCTGGAAAACAGCAGCCAAAGAAAGATGATGGAACATTTTGGTGTTAGCAAGACCATGGTTAGCAACATCTGAAAACGTAAACATGAGTATTGGAGAGGTATGGTAAGGCAAGTGGAGAGCTAAAGAGGAAAAGGAAGAAGACTTTCCTAGATGAATTTAGCAAAGCCATGTCAAACTGGTTAAAACACATGAGGGCAATTAACACTCAAATCTCTGGGCTGATGATCTAAGAAATTGCTAAAAAAATTGCACAAGAATTTGGGGTGGCAGATTTCCAAGTATCAAGTGGTTGGCTCAAGAAATTTTAACTGCCACACAAGAGCTCCCAGAAAGTCTTGTGCGGTGATTCCAATGAAGTTCCGGTAGAAGTTTGTGGAAGAGTTCATCCAACCGTTCCTGGACTTCTGGGAATAGCACACATTGTCTAGTTGAAAGGGACCCTTACATGTCTAATTTTGACTCAATCTGTACTAAAACAAAGTATGTAAGTAAAACATCTGTACCCCCTAATATTCTGAAAAAAAAAAAGTTCTTAGATTTCACCAGAGGCTTCAGAGATGACATCTTTAACACTGATGAATGCAGTCTCTTTTTCAAAGCAATGCCCGACAGAAGCCCCATTAAGAGTGACAACTTTAAGACTGGAAAACTTTCCAAAGAGTGTTTCACATTTCTGTTTTGCACTAGCTCAACTGGAGAGAAACTAATGTCTTTGATGATTGATAAGTCAGCACAGTCACGTGCATTCAGAAAAACCTGAAACCCCAAGACCTCCCTGTCATTTGGAGATCACACAAATGCACGTGGGTGATGCCTTATTTGAGGAGTGGGAAAGGGATTATTGGTCAAGAGGTGAAGAAGAAGAAGGAGTCTATTCTACTGAGAGTAGACAACTGTTCTGGCTGCCTGCAAGTGAATCATCTCAGAAATGTGACTCTGAAATTTCTGCTTACAAACACAACCTCAGAAATCCAAACTCTTGACCAAGGCATCATTAAAACATGTGAAATGCACTCCCAAGTCCAGGTTTTGTGGTGGATCATTACTAAAACACAAATCTGTGGTCCACCTGTGGAAGAAGCAAATTTATTTGCTGTACCAATTAATGCTCTAGATTCTGTCCTGTGGATCAGTTCTGCTTGGTATAAAATTCAGCTAGAAACTGTACATAATTTTTTCAAGAAAGTTGAAATCACCACAATCCAAGAGCACAATGTTTTGGTCCCATCAGAAAGTCCTCTTCCATGGTAGAATTTGAAGGAGTAGATGTTGAAGGTTTTGTTGCATGGACAATGAGGTAGCAACCTGTAATGAACCTGACCCAGAAGCAATTTTCTAAGCAATATTGACTGATGCAACCAAGTGTAAAAGTTCATGAAGTGGGTGATGAAGTGGAAGAAACAAGTGGGATGACAGAATTGCAGAGACTCCAAAAGAAGAGGATGTCAGGCATCTGGTAGAGCAGTTGAAGTCTCTTGCTGTAGAAAAATGCCCTGGTATGTTGAATGGTGTAGCCAGTATTGAGAGTACTTTCTCCACTTACGTTTGTAATAAGAACAAAAAACAGACCAAGATTTACTCTTTCTTCAGAAAGAATGATTAAATCATGAGAAAACAGTAAATGTATTGATTTTGTATAATACTATATGTATGCTTTTACTGTGTTTTGATTATATATGACTTTGTATGATACTTTCTAATAAAAGCTGTACAAAAAAAAGCAGCACATATATGAGTCAGTATAGTAGGCGTAGGTCCTTAAATGTTGACTACCTCTGTCTGTTGGCCAGTTTCTTACAGTCCTTTGGATGGTCAACTAATGGAGGTTCTATTGTATTTATTTATTTTTGAGAGACAAAAATTGAACATATTGAGGTTGTACAATATGATGTTTTGAAATAGAGATATATTGTGGAATGTATAAATGAAGTTTTATGTAGTGAGAACACTTAAAATGTACTTTCTTGGCAATTTTTAAGCATACAATATATTGTTATTAAATACAGTCACTACAATGGATCTCTCTTGAACCTGTTTCTCCTAACTGAAAATGTTATATCCTTTCACCAACATTTTTCCAAACCCAGTCCTCACCCTCTACCTTCCTGGTAGCCACTGTTCTACCACTGTTCTGCTTCAATGAGATCATCTTTTTTTTTCTTTTTCTTTCTTTTTTTTTGAGACAGAGTCTCACTATGTCGCCCTGGGTAGATTGTCATAGTGTCACAGCTCATAGCAACCTCCAGCTCTTGGGCTTAAGTGATTTTCTTGCCTCAGCCTCCCAAATAGCTGGGACTATAGGCACTCGCCACAATGTCTGGCTAGAGATCAACCTTCTTAGATCCTACATATAAGTGAGACCAGGCAGTATTTGTCTTTCTGTGCCTGGCTTATTTCACGTAACATAATGTCCTCCAAGGTCATCTATGTTGTTGCAATTGACAGGATATTCTCCCTTTTTAAGGCTATATAGTGTTCAATTATGCATATATAATACATTTTCTTTATCCATTTATTCACTGAAGGATACATAGGTTGATTCCACATCTTGGCCGTCTATTATACGAATAATGCTGCAATGAACATGAGGGTGAAGATATCTCTTTGACATAATGATTTCATTTCCTTTGACTATATACCCAGAAATGGAATTACTAGATCCTGTGGTAGCTCTATTTTCGGTTTCATAGATCTCCATACTGTTTCCCACACTGATTGTACCAATTTACATTCCCAACAGGGTATAAGGCTTCCTTTTCTCCACATCTTTGCCAAGATTCGTTATCTTTTCTATCTTTTCATAATAGCCATTCTAACAGGTGTGAAGTGATATCTCATTGTGGTTAGTGGGCTGAACTTCTTTTTTTTTTTTCATATACCTATTGGTCATATGTATCTCTTCTTTTCAGAAACGTTTGTTCAGATCATTTGCCCATTTAAAAAAATTGGGTTATTTGATTTCTTGCTATTGAGATGTTTAAGTTCTTATAGTTTGGATAAGCCCTTTATCCAGGGTTGCAAATATATCTGATTTCCTTAAGTACTGAGTATGACAGTTGATATTGTTGATGTTTGACTCTTACACTTTTTATTTTTATTGTGATGGTACATCCTCATTCTTTCAAATGGACATTTTGGCTTGTGATTATCTTGCAAATTTTCCTTAAGAGCAATTTTTGTGAAACCAGGGATAAGTCAAAAATTCATTTATTTTCAAAGAGAGTTCTGTTGTGGAACCAGTATAGTGCAGACAGCTCAAAATAACAATGAAGTGTTTGGGAAGGATGTGGTTAATGAACACAGGGTATAGTGACAGTTTGAACAGTTCCATTCTAGTGATTTTAATCTTCAAAATGACTCACATGGACAAACAAGGTGAATAATAATGATGAGCTGAAAGCTGTAATGGAAATGAATCCATCTCAACCTATAAACATGAATTAGCATCAACGTTTCATTTTACTATTCCAACAATACTGAACAACTTGAAACAAATCAGCAAGGTAAAGAAGCTGGGTAGTTGGGTTTTGCATGAACTGAACGAGTGTCCTAAGTGAAGTCATCTTGAAGCTCATCTTACTTTGCTGTCACAACATAAACACACACCATTTCTATATGGCATTGTTATGTATCATGAAAAATGGACTCTTTTTGACAATTGCAAACATTTGGCACAATGGTTGAATAAAGACAAAATGCTGAAACACAGTCCAAAACCAAATATTCATCAAAAAAAGCTAATGGTGTCTGGTGGCCCAGTACTGGTATTATCCACTATAGCTTCATGAGACATGGTCAATCCATACCAGCAGATGTCTACTGCAACCATTTGGATGAAATGATGAGGATGCTGTAATTAAGCAGCTGAGATTGGTCAATAGAGACAGGCCAATTAATCCTCTTGCAAGACAATGCCTGACCACATGTTGCACAAACATCACTGTTCAAATTATAGAAGCTGGACTTGGAAACTCTCCATCATCCACCGTATTCACCAGACCTTGCACCAACTGACGCCCTCTTCTTCCAGACTTTGGACCACTTCTTGTGGGGAAGAATATTCAATTAGCAACAAGCTGTGGAAAAGGTCTTTCATGATTTCATTGTCACCCTCTCACCAGTCTTCTTCACTGCTAGCATAAACAAGCTATCCTTAAGATGGAAAAACTATGTTGATAGTTTAAGTGCATACTTTGATTAATTACACTGCTATAATTAACTAAACTCTTGATTTGAAATTGGACGTCTCATATTTTATTTAATGACTTAATCATTTAAGAGGTGCTCATATAGTAAAAATTTAGGATAATTTAAATAAAAATGTTAGGCAGTTAGCTAGAAATGAGCAGGGCAGATTATGGATGTGGTTAGGCTATTTTGGACTAGTCTGGGCCAGACTGACCTGGGCTACTATGGGAATGAGGCTGATTAAGACCTTGCAAGTGGGTTGTTGTCAAGACCTTACAGGTGAGTTGTTTTGAGAACAGAATTAATTAAGACCCCAGGAAACTTTTAAGAAGCAAAATTGTATATAAAACCCCAAAACTGCTTTTCACAGGGCCTGCAGTCACCAGGACAGGGCTCAGCTTGCTGTGCAGGTTGTTAATCAACTTTCATTTCTTACTAAAACTTTACTTGCTCTTTTCAATTATTTCAGTGACTACCTCAAGCCACTGTGCCACTCTAACAAAGGCTTGATAAGTCATGATACATACATACAGTGCATACTTCATATATTTTAAAAATGAAGCAAAAAAATACAAACTTTAAAAAAAAATTTTAAAAAGAAAAGAAAGAAAAAATTATTAAAAAATGAAGAACTCTATATATTTTTATTCTTGATGAAGAATAAAAAGACATTAACAGTATGCTATTGGATGAAAAGTTTTAGAAAATAATGTAAGATATGATGTCATTTTTATAAACTAACATTTATTAAATGCAATGTATGTCAGTAATTGGGCCATTAATGAGGGATCTAGAAAAGAACAAAATAGACTCAGTACCTGCAATTGTAGTTAAAAATTGTTACTGGTGGTTACCCTGGGAAATGAGAATTGCAACAGTGGGAGAGGGAAAGGATGTTTACTTTTTTTTTTTTTTTTTTTGAGATAGAGCCTCAAGCTGTCGCCCTGGATAGAGTGCTATGGCATCACAGCTCACAGCAACCTTCAACTCCTGGGCTCAAGCGAGTCTCCTGCCTCAGCCTCCCAAGTAGCTGGGACTACAGGTGCCTGCCACAACGCCCGGCCATTTTTTGGTTGCAGCCATCATTGTTGTTTGGCGGGCCCAGACTGGGGATTTGAACCCGCCACCTCAGGTGTACGTGGCTGGTGCCTTAGCTGCTTGAGCCACAGGTGCCAAGCCAGGATGTTTACTTTTTACACTATTCACATATTTGGGTTACATTTTTGTCAATAGGCAACTTTTGCTTTCGCAATTTGAAAACTAAGTCATTTGGATTTGTAAGTTATATACTTTTTACTTGTATTTTCAAATATTTAAAACCATTGAAAAGCTAATTAACAGTCTTGAGAGTGTGAAGAAATGGTTGCTCTTATATTCTGTTGGCAAGAACTTTCATTTGCATAAACATTTTGGATTGTCATTTGGTTATATATATTTTAAATTTGCTTTGATGCAAAAATTCTACTTCTAGGAATTTATCTTGAGGAAAAATTTAAAAGTATGAAGAAGCTCCAAATATGTTCGTTGCAGCTTTCTTTACGATAATGTAAAATTAGCAAAACTTAAATATCCTTTAACATGAGATTGCTTGATTAAATTATGGTACATACATAAACTTTAATTACTGTTGGCATCACATTGGTGGCCACCTTAACAGTCATTTTCTACTTCTTCCTTGCTGACAGAATTGCTGTTTTTTAAAGATATTGAGTGGCAGTAGGATCAAGGTGTGTGCAGTCCAGGTATACAGTGGTAATCTTCTACTACACATTTAGTTTAGGGGCTGATAGGTGACCTATTTCCGGGCAATAAGACATCAAAGTAATTCTTCTTGGAGCGTCTGCTAAAAATAGATGTATGAGGAGAAAACTCTGCTTATTTTCACCTATCTTTGGATATTTTGTGTAAAGACATGAGTATGATGCTTAGAGCTATGGAACTATCTATGGCTCTAATGGAAAGCTCTGAGAGTCACAGAGAAACTAACCAAAGCCTTGCATTGTTGAGTGGCTATGCCGCGTTTTAAAGCTATCTAATGCCAAACTTTTTAATTGTTTACATTTCTTTTATTCGGGCATTGCCATTATTTACAAATGAAATCACTCTGGCTGACAAAGCTCTGCAGACAGTGAAGAGTTCCAAGGCTGCAATTAGGCAGTGTGGGTTGAAATTTCGGTAGCTCTTTTCTAGTGCTACTCACCATCCAACCACTGACTGTTTATTTACATTATCAAGGCCTTAGTTTTCTCATCTGTAACATAGAGATAATATAACTTCTATCGTATAAAGTTTTAATGTGAGGATTAAATATAAAGAGTTTAACATCGTGCCTTTAGTGAAAGTTCGGTATTAGCTATTGTTAATAAAGTAGCGATACTAATCTATACTGATATGAGAGAGGGTACCTGCGATATTAAGTGATCAAAGCACTATTCAGTGTAATAGTTACCATATTATGAAAATAAATATATATTCCTAGAGAAAGTCTGGATATAGATACCAATTGAAATAATAATAATAACTATTATTATTATTATCTTATAATTACTGATTGCTTTAGTTCTGTTCTTTGGATTTTTAAAAATGTTTTGGAATTTTAAAAGTAAGCATATGTTCTTTTTATTTATCTTTTAAAGCTAATTAAATTTGGTAGGGGGTGGAAAGAAGTGAAAAGAGTAGAAAAATCTATAGAGACTATTCAGAAGGAGTGAGAAATTGGGGATGAGTACTACTGTAGAGGCAAAGGAAGCAACTGATTTGAAGAAAGGAGTGGTCACATTATTGAATGCTTCTGAAGAGTGGCAAGTCACATGAAGACTGGAAAGCATCCCCTGAGTTTCACATAATGGAGGCCCATAGTTTCCTTGAAGAGAGCTGGGCCAGCCAAGAAA
This sequence comes from Galagoides demidoff, assembly GCA_963574575.1. Classification (NCBI taxonomy): domain Eukaryota; kingdom Metazoa; phylum Chordata; class Mammalia; order Primates; family Galagidae; genus Galagoides; species Galagoides demidoff. Next base: position 25,641 of record CAUYQV010075873.1, on the reverse strand, counting down.
AGTATTCTGAAGTATTTTTATCTTTTGAATGTTATTATAAGTGGGATTGTTTTCTTAATTTCTTTTTCAGTTTTGTTTTTATTTTTATTTTGTTTTTTTGGAAACAGACAACAAATTCTCACTCTTGTTGTCCAGGCTAAAGTGCAGTGGCATCATAGCTTACTGCAATCTCATTATTTCTGGGCTCAAGTGAGCCTCCTGAGTAGCTGGGACTAAAGGCATGTGCCATGGTACCTGGCTAGTTTCCCTTCCACTTCCCCTTCCCTTCCCTCTTTATTAAGACAGGGTCTTAATATGTTGCTCAGACCAGTCTCAAACTCCAGGCCTCAAGTGGTCCTCCTTGGCCTCCCTGTAATCATGGGATTATAGGCATGAACCATAGCACCTGGCCCATTTTCAGATTGTTTGCTGCTGGTATGTATCAGCAGAATTTTGATCTTATACCTGAAAGTTGGATGAATTCATTTACTAACTCTACCATTTCATCTATGGATTTCTTTTTGAGGGGGGAATTCTATATGGAGGATCATCTTGTCTGTAAAAAGGAATAGTTTTACTTCTTTTAAATTTATTTTTCTTCTACCTGTTTTTATTGGTTAATTTCCTGGCTACAAATTCCAATACAATGTTGAATAGCAAGCACTAGCTAAAGTGGGACAGCCTTATCATGTTCCTGCTTGTAGGAAAAAGCTTTCGGTCTTTCATCATTAAGTGCATTGTTAGCTGTGGGTTATTCATAAAAGTCCTTTGTTATGTTGAGCAAGTCCCTTCTATTCCTGGTTTTCTGTGTGCTTTCAATCATGAATGGGTGCTGAATTTTGTTAAATGCTTTTCTGCATCAATTGAGATAATCATGTCGTGTTTTCCTTCATTTTATTAATATGATGTAGTACATTGGTTTTCTCGTGTTGAATCATTCTTACATTCCTGGTGTAAAGCCCATTTGGTCATGGTATATAATCTTTTAATGCGCTGTTGGATTTGATTTGCTAGTATTTTGCTGAGGATTTCCATCTATATTTATACATGTAGATTGAGACTATTGTGTAATTTTCTTTCTTTTTTTTGGGGAGGGACAGTGGCATCACAGCTCACAGCAACCTCTACTTCTTGGGCTCAAGTGATTCTCTTGCCTCAGCCTCCCAAGTAACTGGGACTACAGGCACCTGCTACAATGTCCAGCAGTTTTTAGAGTTGAGGGTCTCACTCTAGCTCAGGCTGGTCCCAAATCTGTGAGCTCAGCCAGTCTACCTGCCTCAGCCTCCCAGAGTGCTAGGATTATAGGCGTGAGCCACTGCACCTGGCCCCTGGTGTGTAATGTGGTTTCTTTATCTGGCTTTTAGTGTTAAGGCAATGTTGGCCTCATAGAATAAGTGGGAAATATCCTCTCCTTTTCCACTTTTTAGAAGAATTTGAGAATGATTAGATTAATTCTTCTTTAAATGTTCGGCATAATTCTTTTTTTGAGGCAAAGTCTCACTTTGTCACACTGCGTAGAGTGCACAGCAACCTCAAACTCTTGGGCTCAAGCAATCCTCTTGCCTCAGCCTCCCAAGTAGCTGAGACTACAGGTGCCCATCATGACATCTGACTTTTAGTAGAAAGGGGTTCTGGCTTTTGCTCAGGTTGGTCTTGAACTCCTGAACTCAAGGGATCCACCTCCCTCGGCCTCCCAGAGTGCTAGGATTATAGGTATGAGCAACTGTGCCCAGCCTAAATGTTTAGTACAATTTACCAGTGAAAGCATCAGATCTTGAACTTTTTTTCATTGGGAGGTTTTTCATTACTAATTTAACTCTTTTCTTATTATAGTTGTATTCAGACTTTCTGTATCTCCTTGAGTTGGTTTTTTAATTCTTGTGTTTCTAGGAATTTGCCCATTTTCTCTAGGTTATTTAATTTTTTTGCCTACAATTATTCATAGTTTCCTCTTATAATCTATTTTATAAAATTTCTGTAAGGTCAGTAGTAATGTCCCACTTTCATAACTGATTTCAGTTATTTGTGTCTTCTTTCTTTTCTCAGTCAGACCAGCTAAATATTTAACAATTTTATTGACTTTTCAAAGAACCAGATTTTGATTTTATTGATTTATTTATTATTTTTATTTATCTGAACTCTAATCTTTACTAGAATGTACAATGTTCCAGGAGAATAATTTTGAGAAGATTGTTTATTCTGTTGTGAGGTGGGGAATTCTATGTACATCTGTTAGGTCTCATTGGTTTATATTTGTTTGTTGGTCTAGATTAGTCAGATCCTGTACTTCCTTACTGATGTTGTGTCTAGATGGTCTAATCATTACTGACAGTAGGATGTTGAAGTTTCCAACTAATATTGTAGAATTCTGTATTTCTATCTTCAATTCTGCCAGTATTTGTCCCATATATTTTTTCTGTGTGCAAATTTTATTTCTAAAATTAAAATTGCACGATCTTCCTTCCCCTCATCCACACATGTATTCATATACACAAACATATTTCTTTTATGCAAACATATTACAAAACAGATGGCAAAATTAGACCTTAATATTTTTAATAATGTAAGAGTAAATTATAGTACAAGAGTTTCCCTAAGCTACTTAATATTTACATGTTAAATGATTAAAATAAATTCTTTGGATAAAGGGATCATGGAACTAAATGATAATAGAAGCCTATGTTATTAAACCTTTAACATCAAGCCTGGAAAAACATAATTATTTACTCCAAGATCAAATGGCAACCAAATGAAGCTTTACGGGAAGAAAATTTTTTTGCATTTCATTTTATTTATTTTTTATTTCCATCAATTTAGAGGGCATAAGTGTACTTTTGTAACATGGATATATTTGTATGATGGACTATTATCCAAAATCTAAAGAATTCAACTTAACAAGAATAAAATAAAATAACCTCATTAAGAAGTGGGCAAAGGGCAAATACAGACATTTCTCAATAAAAGAGAGATGCAAATTAAAACCACAATGAGATACTACCTTACCCAAGTCAGAATTCCCATTATTAAAAAGTAAAAAAAAAACAACAAAAAAACAACAAATTGATGTTGGTGAGGATGTGCAGGAAAGAGAATGCTTATACCCAGTTGGTAGGAATGTAAATTAGTAGAGCTTCTATGTTCCATGTATTTTTAAGTTATTTTAACTCCAATATTACATGGTCTTTTTCCTATTTCTCTTTTCCTCTTATAGACACACCAGTCATATTGATTTAGGACCTACCCTAATGACCTCATCTTATGATTATGTCTGCTAAGACCCTATTTTCATAGGTGCTGGTTGTTGAACTTTAACATATCTTTTAGGGGGACACAATTTGATGATTCAACCCACACACCATATTTTCACTTTCAACCTATTTGTCTCTTTGTTTTTTTGAGACAGAGTTTCAAGCTGTTGCCCTGGGTAGAGTGCTGTAGTATCATAGCTCATAGCAACCTCCAACTCTTGGTCTCAAGCGATTCTCTTCCCTCAGTTTTTCTATTTTAGTAGAGATGGGGTCTCACTTTTGCTCAGGCTGGTCTTGAGCTCATGAACTCAAGCAATCCACCCACCTTGGCTTCCCAGAGTTCTAGGAGTGAGGCATCGTGCTGGGCCTGATTTGTCTCTTTGGATCAAAAGTGAGTCTCTTGTTGTCCAGTGTGTTCTTTCCTACCTTTTTCTTTTTGTGACAGAGTCTTGCTCTGTTGTCCAGGTAAGAGTGCTATCATCATAGCTCACTACAACTTCAAACTCCTGTTCTAGTTATTCTCCTCCCTCAGCCTCCTGAGTAGCTGGGACTATAGGTGCATGCCACTATGCCCAACTAATTTTTCTATTTTTTGTGAAGATAGGGTCTTGCCTTTGCTCAAGCTGGTCTCAAACTCCTGGCCTCAAACATTTCTTCCATCTTAGCCTCCCAAGTGCTAGGGTTACAGGCATCAGCCATCAGGCCCAGCATGTTTTTATGTTGTCTTTATTAGCGTTATTTGTTGCTGTAAACTTTTGACTATTTTTCGGAGTTTTGATAAAGTTGATTCTAATAATTTTGCTCAATTTATTGGTGTTTCTATGAAGGAAGGGACACTTAAAAACTATTTCACCATTTTAGCTAACATCACTATACATCCTTTTCAATGAACCATTTGATTATAAATTGCAAAAATCATGGCACTTCCTTCCCCCAAACTTGAGCAGTATCTCTTAGGAAAATACAAGAACATTCTCTCATCAAAAAATTGTTTTTTTGCAGTTTTTTTGGCAGGGGTGGTGCCCACCTCTGGTATATCAGGCTGGTGCCCTATTCCTTAAGCCACAGGTGCCACCCTCATAAAAAACATTTAACATTGACACAATATTATCATATAACATACATTCTATTATTAATTTTCTTAAATTCTCCTAATATAGTTTTTCCCTCCATACTTCCAATCAAGTATCACATAGAACAAAGTTGCAAATGTGTTTTAGAATTTTGTGAGTCAATTAATCTCACACTGATAGCTTGAAATAGGCCAAGCCAAGAATATTTTCACCACAAAACTGGGAAAACTCTAGGAATAAGTCTTTCCCTTCTTTTGAAAGCCTGCTAAATACTTACCAGCACACCATAGCTTTCTTTTATCAATATCTAGTGATTCTTTTTATTTCAAGTAATGTTTTCCCTTAAATATTTACTGTTTGCTTTGATGGTAACATAGTAATACTTATATTAATACTATAGTAATATAGTATATCCATTTGCTTCTGGATTTTATTTCCCGGATATACTGTTCTTTTTTTTTTTTCCACTTTCAATTTTTCTGTCTTTACATAAATCTCTTTAGGGCAACATATGAGTTGGATTTTTTTTTTTTTTTTTTTACATAAATCTCTTTAAGGCAACATATGAGTTGGATTTTTTTTTAGAGCTAGGGGTAGGGGGAGTTGGCGCTTCTTGCAATGTTCAGATAGGAGGAGTCAGCTCAAATAAGCCCAGGAGGCTTGGGACCAGGGCTTCCAGGCGCTGGGGTTGCACTGATGTGTCTCTGGGCTTTCCTCTCCTGGCCCTGTCTCTCTGGACTGCTGCACCAATTCAAGTCACATACTTGGATTTTTAAAAAACTCAGTATGACAAATTTTGACTTTTAACTTAGAGTTTAGCAACATTTGGATAATTATTATTATTGATGTATTTGAATTTATCTCTGAAATCTTCAGGCTGATTACTTTCTATTTGCTCGCCTTCTGTCCCCTGCTACTCCCTATAATTCACTGATATCCTCCTCTGCCCTGCTCTGTGGCTTATGAAGATAGCCTCAATAGCATCCTCTGGGTTCCCTTGTCATTTGGTTTCTGGTTAAGTCCATAAATAGGACATAGCCACGAGATTGAGAAGGTGTCCTTCCCTACCTGGCTACCATCTGTCAGTAGTTCAGTGTGTTATGACTACAGTTCCTGTTGGGAGGTGCATTTTTCTTGGCTTCAACTCTCACTGAGCTCTAGTGACAAAGTCCCCCATCTCATTTAGGCCTTGGGCTAGTATTGGTTTCCCATTCTTACTTGTCTTAATGTTCTTCACTTCCCCTTTCTGGCTATCTTAACCCTGTGTTCACCTCACTAAATGATTCTTTCATTAAACTCTTTTTCAATTAAATACCTTGAGTATGCCATGTGTTTCTTTTGGGAGCGTAATTAATAGTCTTTTTTTCTTTTTCTCTCTTTTTTTTTTGCAGCTTTTAAAATGTTCTGCTCTTTCTTGACTTTTTTCTTCAGTTTTCCCCTTCTTTTGGCTTGCTTGAGATTTTACCCCTCATTTTGCTTTTTCCTTTCCTACTTTGGAGTTAATTTGTATTTTTTTGTTCTTTTAGTGATTACCCAAAATATTTTAATAGACATATTTAACTTAAGATATTTTAAGACACTCTAAATCTGATAACCTTCCTCTTAAATTATAAATAATTTCACTTTAGTATTCTGTAATACTAAAGTTCTTTAATTCTATATTTTATTAAACAAATTATATATTATAATAAATATGATTATATGTCATATACAGTCAGTGCCTATTTAGAGATATCAAATATTTAACATTTTCTTTATTGACATTCATTTTTCATCACAAACTCTCCTTGTAGGATCATTTTTCCCCCTTTGTATTAATATATACTTATAAATTCCTTTAGTAAGGGTCTATTGGTAATAAATCTCCCAAGGTTTTCTTTATCTGAAGATCTATTTGTTTTGTCATGATTTTTCAAAGATTTTTTTTACTTTTAATATTTAAATCACATTTGACTTTTACAATTATGAGAGGTGCTCAAACATGACTTGCACTCATCTTTTGTTATATAATGAGTATTACAATTTAATATAGTTTTTTCTTTCCTTGAAATGTGTATCCATTTTGGCACGTTCTATTTGTTATATCTTTACATTCTATCCTTATTTATTCATCTTCATTACATACAGTCTGCCTTAGACTTTGTGTTGTATTCTAAGTAATTTCTTCATGTCCATCTTTCAGTTTATTAATTATTCCTTTAGCTCTGTCTAATCTGCTATTTAATCCAAACATTGTGGTTTTAAATTTTTTTTAATAATTATATCTTGTTTGGGTGTGGTGGCTCATGCCTGTAATCTCAACATTTTGCAAAGCTGAGGCAGAAGGATCACTTAAGGATAAAAATTTGAGACAAGCCTGGGCAGCATGGTGAGAACTTGTTTCAACAACAACAAAAAAATACTGTTTAAAAAATAATAAAAATTATATTTTGCATTTATTTTTCATTTCTGAGATGGAATCTCACTCTGTCACTCCAGGTACAGTGCAGTGGTGGCCCCATAGCTCACAACAACCTCAAACTCTTGGGCTTAAGCGATTCTCTTGCCTCAGTCTCCCAAGCTGGGACTGCAAGAGCTTGCCACACGCCCAGCTATTTTTTTTTCAGTGGAGATGGAGTCTTGTTCTTGCTCAGGGTAGTCTCAAAATTCCAAGCTCAAGCAATCCACTGCCTCGGCCTCCCAGAGTGCTAGGATTATACGAGTCACAAGGCCCACCCAGCCTATCTTGTATTCTAAAAATTCTTATTGGTTCTTTTACAACTCTACTCATTTTTTAAAATAGATTTTTGTATTTTGACTATATTTTCTAGTATTTTTAAAAAATGTATTAGATATGTTTATTTTATATTCTGTATCAATAATTTTTATATCTGAAACTTTTGTGAGTCTGACTATGCAATTTTTAAGGCTGACACTTGTTTGCAATCACTTATTTCTTCATGTCTTATTATCTTTTATTATGGGCTTATGTTCCTTGGAATTTTATTAGTGGTATTTTTTTTTTGAAGCCTAAATTGAAATTGAATTTCTTGGTAGAAATTTGCTTCGGTCTCTACTAAATGCCTGAGGTATTACCAACAAATTTCAATAAAAAGATTTGTTTGTGGTTTTGGGACCATTTAGGTGCTGTAAATTTTGTCACCAAACTCATTTAAGTCTGAGATTATAGTTTTGGATTATCAGAAATAACTTATTTTGGCCTTCACTTATGGTTTAGACTAAATAGGCAATTTTCACTCACATCTTCCTTAGTGAATAGTTTTCTAGTCTACTCACTGAAGATATTGCTTTTTTAGGATTCCTTGCCTTATGCAAAATCCATTGACCATAGGCTCTGTCTCTTGCCTGTCCTGCTGAATGCCCTTTAGAATAAAGCTTTAGGCTACTAAAGATTGACAGATACACTAGCAGGAAGCTGGTTTCCGGGTCTTGTACCTCTCTGCATTCCTGCTCTTCTCTTTCTGCTCTTTTATTTTGGCTTCTGAGGGTTTTCCTTACATTCTTGATATATCTTCCATTTTTTTCTAATAATTTAATCAGTACTTTTAAGGCATTTTGCACTGGGCATTTAAAAAAAACTTTCGTAATGCTCAGGCTACAAAAGCAAACATCCAGGTCTGACAATTAAGTTCATGAACTAATCCTAGAAAAGTTGCTACAAAGGATGAGTTCACACACTTATAGTTAGAACTCATCTGAGGACAAATCTGATGGCCATTCCAAAAAAAGAATTCCAAAATTGCTTTGGAGGGTGGACTAGGCATTGGCATCAGTGCATGGCTTCCTAAAGGGAGTACTTCAAAGGTGAACATAGTAATATTTAGCAATGCAGTATGTAGTCCCTTTTCTAGGATGAGTTTGCAAACTTTTTTTTTTTGGCTGGGGCTGGGTTTGAACCAGCCACCTCCAGCATATGGGGCCAGTGCCCTACTCCTTTGAGCCACAGGTACCACCTGCTTTTTTCTTTTTTGAGACAGAGACTCACTCTGTTGTCCAGGCCATAGTGTCAGCCTAACTCACAACAACCTCAAATTCCCAGGTTCAAGTGATCCTCCTGCCTCAGCCTCCTGAGTAGCTGGGATTATAGGCATCTGGGTCTCACTGTTGCTCAGGCTGGTCTCAAACTTCTCAGCTCAAGTGGTTTTCCTGCCTTGCCCTCCCAGATTGTTGGGATTACAAGCATGAGCCATGGTGCCCGGCTAATGTTCACAAACTTAATTGTCTGATTTCATAAACAGGACTATTTCAAACTAAAAAGCTTCTGCACAGCAAAGGAAATAATCAACCAAATGAAATAGCAGCCTGTGGATTGGGGAAAAAAAATATGTGTAAACCATGTATCTGATAAGGGATTAATACCTCAAATTTATAAAGAATTCATGCAACTTAATAGTAGAAAAATAAATAACCTTATTAAAAAATGGGCAAAGGACTTAAATAGACATTTCTCCACAAAAGACATAAAAATGGCCAAAAGGTGCTCAACGTTATTAATCATCATGGAAATATAAAGCAAAACTGCTATGAGATACCACCTCACACCCATTAGGATGGTTCTAATAAAAATGTCAAAAGATAACAAATGTTCTCAAGGACATGGAAAAAAAGAAAACCCTTGCACAGTATTGTAGGGTGTAGATTGGTGCAGCCATTATGGAAAAAAGTGTGGAGGTTTGTAAAGAAATTAAAAATAGAACTATCACATGGCTCACAGTTCTTTTTCTAAGTGTATACCCAAAGGAAATGAAATAATCACTTTGTAAAGATCCCTGCACTCACATGTTCACTGCAGCATTATTCACAATAGCCAAGATATGGAACCAACCTACATCTCCACTGATGGATGAATGGATAAAGAACCTGAGAAACAGTGGAGTGTGTGTGTGTGTAATATTATTCAGCCCTAAAAAGAGAGATCTTGCTGTTTGTTGTGGCATGTATGAAATGGGAGAATATTATACTAAATGAAATAAATTAGACAGAGAAAAAATATTGCATGATCTCATTTATAAGTGAAATCTTTTAAAAAGTCAAAGACAGAGAATAAAACAGTGATTACCAAGGGTCAGGGGACAGGAGGGCGAAGAGGAAGTGGGGACATGTAGGTCAGAGGATGCAAAGTGGCAGATATGGAGGATATGCAGGATGAACAGATCTAAAGATCTAATGTACAACATGAGGACCTAGTAAGATTTTAGCTGCTCTTGCCACAAAAATAGAAAAATGGGTTACTATGTGAGATGATTAATAACTTAATCTGCTTAACGATGGTAACCATATTACTATCCATGTGTATCCCATTACATCATGTTGTATACCTAAATATATACAATAAAATTTATTAAATTTATTTTTTGCTGGCTAGTCTGTCAAGAATTACAATTATATATGCTTCTGAGTAAGGATAACCCATACCATATTTAGCTTAATCTTTCTCCTATTCTTAAGTAGTCATGTTGCTTCAGTTTTTGTTTATTAAGTATAATAGTGGAAAGAACATCTTTGCTTGTTTGTTAATTTATGTGTATTATTTGTGTATTATTTGCTTGAGATGGTTTCTCAGTAGAACTTCTAAGTGAAAAAGAATGGGTATTGATTTGAAAGAAGTTTAGGAATTAGAATCAACAAGATTTGCCCGTAGGAGGTGAAGCAGAGGAAGGAATCTAGGATGAGGTTTAAGTTTTTGGCTTAGGTGATTGGGTAGAGGATGATGTCATTAATTAAGATTGGGAATAGAGGTTAAGGTGGGTGTGTGCGTGGGGAATGATAACAAGTTCAGTTTGGACATGTTGCATCTGAGGTGTCATGTAGGTAGAGAAATTTTAGTGGGCAGTTGGAAATACAGGGCAGAGGCTTAGGAAAGGGTTTCAGGCTATAGACACGGATCTAGGATTCACAAAGGGGTCCTCAGAACCCTTAGATTCCTCAGGTATACTTTCAGGAGTCTGCTCCTTCACTAAATTGATTTTTATATTTATGCTTTCTTTTCAACAATAATCTGGATTCTCTGCATGACTATCTTATATGAGTGAATGCTGCCAACTTAATCAGTGTCTGCTTTTCTATTTATGTTTATAATCTCGCTGGTGCCAAGTATCATGGAGCCAGGGTCAATATGTAAATGATGCAATCAGGTCAAGTGAAGATGAAATGGTGTCACTATGTGCTTGCCCATGCGAATGTAAGTTTCACAGTAGTTTGAATACAGAAAAGTGACAACACAACTGAATCATCTCATTGTACACAGCTCTATCAAGGTAAAAAGAACCTAGGTTATTAGTACTCAGCCCCATATTCACCTTGTAAGTTGGCAATTTGGTTTGAAGGAAATAACATAGCTATCCCCATAAATTAATGTTTAGTTCATTTTATAAGTATTTTAGACTTTGAATTTTATTTGCTTTCATTTTATAAAGTTTTTAGTTTTATAATTGTATGAGAATTATGAACGTAAGGAATTTACATTTAGTTTTATAATCAAGTAAGTAAATACTATTATAAGAAAAGTAATTTTGTCAACATTGAAAATCTAGGAGAGATATTTTCCTTTAAATGGCATTTGTACATTATATGAGTTTTTGTGTGAGGATAGAAGCGCGGATTTAAATGGGACTTTTCATTTACACTATAGATTGAGAAGGAAAGCATGAACAGAACCCAGGAGAGCATCATAATTAAGGAACAAATAAAGAGAAAGAGGAAAATCTTAGAAGTAAACCCAGTGGTAAGGGGAAGACAAGGAAACCAATAGAGAACAGATTCTCCAGAATTAATTTGAAGCCTGGTGCAGTGGCTCACGCCTGCAATCCTAGCACTGTGGGAGGCTGAGGCAGGTTGATTGCTTGAGCTCAGGAGTTTGAGACTAGCCTGAGCAAGAGCGAGATCCTGATTCTACTAAAAACAGAAAAACTAGCCTGGTGTTGTGGCAGGTGCTTGTAGTCCCAGCTACTCAGGAAGCTGAGGGAAGAGGATCTCTTTATCCCAAGAGTTTGAGGTTGCTGTGAGCTATGATGCCATAGCACTCCGGGGTGACAGAGTGAGACTCTGTCTCAAAAAAAAAGGAAGAACAGAAGAAAAGAAAAAAGTTGAAACACATCATTAAAAGTTGACTGTCTTTAAACGATGACTTGGCGATTCAGGAAAAAAATGGCCCAGCTGGCCTTTGCCCAAATATTTTTACTTGAATAGTAGTATCTAAAGTTAGATTTTTGGAGTTTAAGGAGTGACTGGAAGTGGGAATGTGGAACCTTTCTTCAGTTTGGTGATGATGAGAAGGAAAGAATGTTCTGGAATGGAGCACAATGTTACCATAAAGTCAAGTTGTTCAAGCATGTTTATATGTTGAACAGAAGGAACTGTTGGAGAAGAAATCCTGACATAGGTGAGAAAATAAGGTTTAACATTAACAGAATAAAGTTTCAGAAGCAATGGGACTCAGCATGACACAGATAACAAATAGCAGGATTACCTCTGAAGAGTAAAGACATTCTTTCTTTGAGATGAGACATGAGGAAGGTTAAAAGTTCATGCTTGGTGGCTTTCATTTTCTGTGAAGTAGGGGCCAGAGTAAAGGGGAGGTGATATTATCAGGCTCATGAAAACAGTGCTGACGATTTGTATCAGTGATTGTGGGGGACAGGTGGGATACCTCCTGGCAATGTTGAGTGCCAGGCTGAAATTTAGGTTCTAGTCTTGATGGTGCCACTGACTAGCTTTGTGAATTGGGCAAGTAATTTAGCTTGTCTGAATATTTGCAGAATGAGAAAGTTGGACTAGGTAATTTCTGAAGTGCTTTCTAGTCCCCAATAATTTAATGTAAATTTCAGGCACTAAGTCCTTTATAATAAATAACACAATAAATGCTACATTTAATTTGAAAGTTCACGTGGAAAATTTAAATACCAGCCAGAACAGAAAGAGAAAAGAAATGGAAGATTTCTTTTTTCCCCCCTTTTTGTGTAATACACCAATCATTCACAAAGATGATCCAGGAACTGAGGTAAGAATAGTGATGAAAGAAATTGTTGTCAGTGTCTCTTGGGCCTCTGTCTCCTGAGAATTTCTAAGTGAATTCCGGCTATGGGTTAAGTTATGAAATTCCAGTGAGGAACTGAGGAAAATGAGATAGCCTTAGGAATTGGAACAGAATCCTCCCCAAAGACCCAGCTATGGTACCTCTTTAAGGAAGGTACCTCTGCTCTGAATGAGCAGAGGCTTACCAGTAACTGAAAATGTAAATTTAGTGGCCCCCCTCATGGTGCTCTCAACATTTTGTTTATCATTAAACATTTGAGAGTTTAAATTTAATTTATAATTTGAAGCATGAATTGACCAAAGTAACTTCCTGAAGATCCTATCTGGCCTTGCAAAGAGAATTAAAATTAGAGGATATCTAATTCTTTATCTTTCCGGTGGAAAAGTTCTTTACATAAAAAAGATCAAAGCACTAGGAAAGCATCTGCCTGAAATGCCAGAAAATACAGGACTGTATGATTTACTGATCAGCTTAGCCTGGAGCGCTGGGAAGCTGCTTTTATGGAGCTGTGTGCATCTAGGGGACTCCACTGTGTCTAGCTTTAGGCTAACTGTGTCTCCAAGGAGAAGCAGGAAGCCTCCAGTAGAAGGCAAAGTATCAGCCTGTTGACTTTTACACCGTTTATCTATTTATTCTCTGCTTCTCTCACCAGAATGTGAGCTCCTGGAAGGGAGGGAAATTGTCTAATTTATATTTTTATCCTTAGTGTCTATAACAGTTACCTATACATGACAACTTACCGAGATGTGCTAGTAGGGTAAGTGAACAAGGAAAACCTATGATTCAGTGTTCTGAATAATTAAACAAAAAGCATATAATAATTTCTAAACTTTTTTTTTTTTGCAGTTTTTGGCCAGGGCTGGGTTTGAACCCGCTACCTCCGGCATATGAGGCTGACGCCCTACTCCTTGAGCCACAGGTGCCACCCCAGTTTCCAAACATTTTAAAGGTATGGGTAATAATAGTTCTTTTCCGTTATGCTAACACAGAAAGAAACGGCATCTGACATCTTTCAAAATTAAGGATATATATGTATGTGTATATATATCCTGAATACTTTTATGAGCATATGTTGTTTTGATTATTTCCACACATCTCTTGCCAGGCAAACTTTTCTAAAACACCATCTTTATTTTGTTATTCCCCTGATTAAAGATCCATGATGGCTTCTAGAAGCATGATGTATTGGTTTGGAGCCTCAGGACAAGCTAATAAAAAGCAGAGTTTTCCATCAGCATTGTATTATACATAGTATAATAGAAATTACATAGAATTATATTGTGTGGGCATAATTATTAATCATTTCTTACTTGAATGCGAAGGATGGAAGTTCAACTCCATCTAATTTAAGCAAAACCAAAAGAGAAAAAAAGTAAGAAAAAAAATTCTTTGAGTAACTGGCAAGTCCAGGAGATTGCATCTAACTGTAGGTAGAGCTGGTTCCAAAGGCACCAGCAATGTTGCCAGGACTTTGTTTCTCCCTTCCTTTCTCAAGTTCAGTCCTTTCTTCTTGACCTCAGTCTTCACTTAGGATTTCTCCTCTACCAAGGCAGGATGGCCTACAGATGCCTCAGGCTCATATCCTTCAAGTTTAGCAATCTCCAAAATAGAGGAAATCTTCCCATTTAATGCCAGAGGGAAAGTTCTGGGGACAACTCTGCCCGGCCTATGTCATCTACCCATTCCTCAATTAATTACTGTGCTAAAGAGAATGGAATATTTTGATTGGCTAAATACGGGTTGCACACGCCAGTCTGCAGCTCATAGAAGATAGAGTCATTCTACATGATAATGATTTCCTTTTAGGAAATGATTTTCCATTTCTGCAAAGGAAAATGTGCAACTACTCCTGGAAAGGAAATGGGTGGAACAAAAGTAGCTTAACAGTCCACTATAGCAGGACTGAGATGTAGCCTGCATGTGCACGTCTGATGAAGCAGCTGGCATCCATCCAGATTGTCCAGGGGTCTATTTAGCATGGCTGGTGTACATGCTGTACCATTGTTAACTATTTGGAATATCATTCCTGCATGACAGTATCTCACTACTTATGAGTTAAAAATAACATAGGTAATACAATATGAGCACATAAAAAGAACTTTTATCTTTATGGAACAGAAATTATCCTTTGCAACTTATGACGATTTTTTTTTTTTTTTGCAAGGCGGCAGGGTATGTTTCAGAGCCTGATCAGATTTGGAAGAGGGAAAGAAAATTGGTGAAACCCAGTACCCTTTGTTTCTTATTAAGAAAAAATAAATAACATGAATATGTATTCCATCATGAAGTATTTATATCATATTATTACTCTTGCCAGTATATAAAAGTAGTTTGACTTTCTGATAATGAGACCAAATACTTCTGTCAGTAGTGATCTTAGGGAAACTAGCACCAAAGCAAAGCTAAGTCCCAAGTCCCTAAGATGCCCTTCAAGAGCAGTCATCCATTTAATTTGATCTATTAAACAAACTTAGCAGTTGGGATGCCCACACAGTGAGAAAGGCTGCTTAGAGATGGAATTTTGGCTTTAATTGGAATCTTCTGTCCTTTATTAGACAACCATAAGCTTCCAATTACACACACCATCTTCCTTTCAAATATAAATTTATAAAAACCTTATACATTTTTATTCTTAGCAACAGATTTAGGAATAAAAACAAGTGCTTGTCATCAACAAATAAGAGGGTTTTTCTTTTTTCCATCTTCCCTTTTTTTAGCCACACTCCAAAAAGTTTTTGATAACTGATCAAACACCCACTGTGCATCCAGAGCTGTTAGCTACTTGAAGCTATTAAAAAAAAAAATTGGAAAAATGCCTCCCGTCCTTGAAGAATTTCAGTAATATGTCTCAGGAGAAAAAAATTAATATACCTGGAACGATCAAGTAACAAATTTATGGGTGATTTGTTAACTCTGCTAATGTTGTAATGGCTTCCCTTCCATTCCAGTGTGTAGAAATTCTACCCATTCTTCAAGCTCTGTCTCCAGAACTTTCTTCCCTGTAGCTTTACTTGATTGACTGAATGTCAGGGTGGGATACATGTTCCTGTGAACCACTCACCCAAACACTGGATTCAAATGTCCCACCTTCATCATCCATAGGCTGCAGTCCAGCCCCATAGTCTGGACAGGAGCCCTCACCACCTCTCTTGCCTTCCCCTCACCCTGCTCATCTATCTTCTATTATTTTGAAGTCAATCCAAGTCCTAACACTCAAATCAATCATACTTTGTAAAAAGCTGCCCAAACCAGAGTTACTAAATGCTGCAAATTCTATTTATTTATTTATTTAGTTAGTTTTACATGTAGGCCTTAATCTTTGAGAATGCTGCATATTTCTCCGGCCTTCTCTTTCTGGAATAGCCCTTTCCTTCCCTTTCCTCCAGTTTAGCCACAGATGAACTCACACTCACTGACCTCAGACCTCCCTTTCCATCCCCGAAACTCTACTATCTCAGAGTCCATATCCGTCCCTAGATTTACAGGTATTTCCTGTACCTGTTTTGATGACTGTGGTGGTGATGATTTCTTTTCATGGCTGCATTTCCCTTCTAGACCCTTGGCACCTCGAGGGTAGCACCCATGCCTGACTTATTTTGGAATCCTGAGTGCCCCGTCGAGTACCTGGCTCAGCAGTTCCTCCATAAAATGTTACTGAAATAAATTGGATTGCACTGAATTCAGTAGAGATGTAGAGAAGGATTGGGTTAATGGAAGATCCTAACTGAGCCCAGGGTGTTATATCAATGTTAAAAAGGAAAAAAAAGTCTTAGAGAAGGGGAAAATGATAGAAGCAATGCCTCAGAGATGAGCATGAGTCTAGAAAAGCTGGGGACTGTGAATGGATGCATGTGGCTGGAACAGAGGCCGTAGGGTGAAGAGTGTTGGGAAATAAGGTCAGAAAGGTCAGGCAAGGTCATGGAAGACTTTAAATGTAAGCAGAGGAGGTGAAATGTGGTGCAATATGTAAATGCAATTCAAGGAAAAAGCCCTTAGAGATATCTGTGCACAAAATGAGCCTTGTCCTTTCCATGACGTCTCTATTTTGGAAATTACTATTTTGTTACTGGTAGTATATCACTGTCCCAAAAGGCCTTGCGTCCAAGGGCCTTCATGTTTTGAAGCTGCATTAAGCGTGAGTGTCAAAAACCCTGGACTGAAATTTCCACTCTGGCCCTGATGTGTTACCTGATACGGTGAACTCATTTTATGTCTTTAATCCTCAGTGTTCTCATCTGTAAAATGAAGGTGTGAAGGTGGATGACATGATTCATAAGGTCCCTTTGAGCTCTAGGTCTCAACATGGGGCAAGATAGTTAATTCTTAGCCAACTTATTAATCTACCCTGGTTGTTTGGTCTTATTTGCTTGCGTGTTTATTGGTTTTCTGGTGTCAGAGTGACTTTATGAAACTGGTCTCCGAATCAGCCCCACAATCTGCTCTGCTGAGACCAGCTTCTGAGGCCTGACCACCTTGTATACCTGGAAAGTTCCCCCACACCTCTACCATGCCTTAGAAACACAGCTCCAGCCAACGTCTTTCTTGAAGCTTCTCCTAACCTCTCCACGACTCTCTGCTATGTACCCCTTGCTTTTAGAGTTTAAAGATACTTTGTCTTAAGTTACTCTCTGCTTGATTCATATAGACTTTGCTCTTTCTAATTAGTTTGTAAACTTTTTTTTTTTTTTTTAGTTTGTAAACTTACAATAAGTAACTGTTAAGTACAATATTTGCTCATCTGCCTCTCCCTACCCCTGGCACAAAGCCAGACACAAAACACCTATGAAGGCTTTTGAATATTGAACTGAAAGCAGAAAAACCAAGCCATTGGAAGGATATCTACAGTGCTTGGCATTGAAATAATTGCAGCCTATTGATGATACATGTATTGGAGATGATATTTTGTGCCCAGCAAAAAAAACTGTTTTAAGACAGGATGATCTGTGAAGTTTCTGATCTGTCTGTGGGCTTGTCTTGAATCAAAGAGTGGGTGGTATTAGGGCTTAGAGATATTCCAGCCAACTCAAGGAAAAGAGAAACAGAGAACTGTTTACTGGGTGACTTTGCTGCTGGACACGTCCCAACTGCAGCTTGGGAACATTGGGCAGAGTTACCACCCTGCTGCCACAACCTCTGCCAACTTGGATAAGCAGCAGTGAAGTTGACCTGTCTTTTGGCTCTGGAACAAGGCGAGGGAGCGCACCAGCAGGCATGGGAAGGAAGAAGTTGTGAAATGAAAGACATGAAAAAGAGATGACTGGGATCCTCTTTCCTCTTTTCCCCCACTGCTCCGAGTTTCTCTCCTGCCTTCTTGACACCTGCAAAGTGGTATAAACCAGAATTTTACACCTTAACACCACATAGGGGATGGGATCCTAGGAGTCTGGCTTTGAGAAATCAGTTTTTGGTTATTTCGTCCCCTATGGTAGTCCTCGGTTTGAGAAGGGGTGAAATTGCTGCTTTGGGAAGGTAATTAGCTTTTAAACAATGTATCATTTTAAAAACTCAATGCAAAACATAAGAAGAAAGTTCTCTATTTAAAGTAGTTGAGTTCTAGATTTGAGAGTATTGGGGCACTCTCAGTTGTAAATTAGTTCATGGAAATAAATTGTCTGAGGTTAGGAACTCCAAATCCTGCCTTTGCTCTCAGATTGCCTCAGGCTGTCTCTGGTAGGAAAGTCTAGAAACTTGGAGGCATTGTAACCCCTTTCCCCTGCCCCAAACACACACACACTTTCTGACAAGCTCCAAAGCTGTTAGCGTTTATTGCTGAAGAACTCTATGTTGCGTTGATTTGTCTTACTGTGTGGGGAAAGTGTAGGAATAATTCCCGAGTGTCATCAACCATTTAGTCAGCACTCAGTTCCTTAGCAGAGGAAATGGCAAGATTTATTAGGGAAAGTATCCGTCATCCCATATAAATAGATGCACACTTAACGCAGATGCAGCAGGCAGGGTGTATGTTTCTGTGTGGCTGATCATAAGGAACTTATTATCAAGAACTCCTCAGAAAAATCCGTCATTTGGGAAGATGGCAAACATAAGGGTACACATATTTTATGCAAAATATTCCTCAAAATAGTAATTTTGGCTTTAAGTGCATTGTTGGGATAGGAATCGTTTTAATTAAAAATCTTTTGGGTTTAATTTTTTACTATTGAGAAAAATATGCAAGGGATAAAAGCAGCCCAATAATAGAAAAAGAATATAAAGTAGGTCTTTTCCCACTGCTGATGGGTCTGCAATCTCCCTCTCCCTCAGAGACCATCACTGCTGTCAGTTAATTTTGTATCATTTGGAAATCTCCACCATAAACAAGCTGACCTTCCTCTTCGGTGTTACATACATGGCAGTCCACACCCCACGTTCTTCCACAGCTTTCTTCTTTCCTTAACAAATTCTGGAAATCATTTCTTATTAGTCTGCACATATGATCCAGGCTCATTGTTGTTAACAGATTGAACCAATCTAGACATCTTGCCATAATAGCTTTAGAGTTTTTTGCTAGTTTTGTTTTAACATTACAGATATATTTTATTTTTATATTTTTATTAAAAATTTTTTTTTGGTTTCTTTCTTTTTTAAATGTCAGATTATTATGAGGATACAAATGATTAGGTTGCAATGTTTGCGTTTGTTAGGTAAGGTCCCCCTTGTAGTTGCGCCCCTCACCTGCGAGGTGTGCCATGCACCTTTCCATGGTGCCCGTTAGGGAGGAGCACACCAACCCCCTTCCTCCTCCCCTCTTTTGCTCCCTCCTTCTCCTTACCTCCAGCTTGAATTAAATTGAGTTTTTCTCTTGTGTGGGCATGTATTAGTTTGTCTACTGGCTTCATATTAACTTTGAATACACTGGATACTTGCTTTTCCATTCTTGTGATACTTTACTAAAGAGAATGTTCTCCAACTCTGTCCAGGTTCATACAAAAAATGTAAAGTCTCCATCCTTTTCATGGCTGAATAGTATTCCATGGTATACATATACCACCGTTTATTAATCCATTCATGGCTAACATTACAGATGCATTTTAATTATAACCTCCACTGTCCAATTTGATTGCTGTCTGGCCAAAGGTAATCACTATCTAGAAATTAGCATGTGCCCTTCCTGCCTAGCTTTAATATTTTTGGCACATATGGATTTGTTATTTCATTGGTTGACTCTGGTATCTAGTACCCTTTATTTATCTAAAATTGTATTTGTGAATGTTTAGATTGTTTCCCATTTTTCTGCTGTTAGAAACAGTGTTACGATAATCACTCTATTTCCTGTATGATAATTTTTTAGAAGATATACCCATAAAGAGAATTGCTAAGTCATAGGGTGTGTGCATGCCAACTTTGTTTGATGCTGCAATGTTTTTTTCCCACTGTGATTTTTAACAGTATACGTTCACACCAGCCATGTTTAAAAGTCTCATCTCTCTTTCTCTCTCTCTCTAACATATTCTTACCAACACTTGGGTTTGTCAGATTTCTAAATGTTGTTGATCTGATGGGTACAAAATAGTACCTCATTGTGGTTTTAATTTATATTTATTGCTGATGTTGAGTGTTTTTTCTTTTGGTTTTTGGCAATTTATTTCCTTCTAACAATTAGCTATTGGTATCGTTTGGAATTTTTCTATTGCATTATTTGCTTTTTCTTGTTGGTTTACAGGGATATTTTAATATTCTAGATACTAATACCCAGTAATATGTATTATAACTGACTTCTCCACTGGCCTGCATTTTCACTGTTTCTGATGTCTTTTGTCTAATGGAAATTTAATATGTTAATGTATTTAAACTACCACTGTTAATCATTTATGCTTTGTTTCTTTTTTTTTTGTTTGTTTGTTTTTTGCAGTTTTTGACTGGGGCTGAGTTTGAACCCACCACCTCTGGCATATAGGCCCGGTACCCTACCCTTTTGAGCCACAGGTGCTGCCCTATGCTTTGGTATTTTATGAAAACTTAAGAAATATAAGGAAGACATTCTCCTGTACTTTCTTTTCAATTTTGGAGAAACACCCTCCCCCCGTACATTTAAGGTTTTTAGTTCACGTGGGATGTATGATTGTTATGGCATAAAATGGGGATCTAAATTCTTTTTCTTTGAACACAGCCAGTTGCCTTGGCTCTATTTATCTAACATATACTCCCTGCTGATATTTTAGCCACTTCTGTCCCATATCAAGTTTCCATGTAAGTATACATTAGTATCTGTGTCCTTTATCCTATGCCTTTGGCTCTTTTTATATTCTTGTTCCCCAAACCACACTGTTTAAATAACAATAGCCTCATAATTAGACTGGGGGAGCAGATCCCCACTCCTTAGGTTTTTTTTTCAATGATTTCTTTGCTTGTTCTATTTCTTTAATCGACTATATAAACTTCTCGGTCAGATTGTTAAATTCTGTGAAAAGCCTCGTTTGGGATTCTGATTGGAATTACAATGATTCATAGACTCATTGTAAATTCATGGGGTGAACTGCTAGATTGACACAATTATATCTTTTCATCCCTTAGTGTCTCATCATTTATCCAGTGCATCTTTTCTGTCATGTTTTGTAATTTTCCCTAAATAGATCTTGCATATATTTCTGCCTAGGAATTCATTGTAAATGGGAGATTTATATATATATATAAACAACAAGGAAAAGCAAATATGCAGTAGAAAAACTCTGAATGGTATCAATGGTTAATTGTTAGAGGGAAGTAAATAGATATATATGCACCCACACACATGCACACACAATTATATGTGTATATGTATATACACAATTGTTTTCCTCTCATACCATGAACATGGATCCAGAGTGCCAGATTTCCTTGTTTGAAATTTTTATTTGCACATTCTCCTCCACTTCTTATGTGAGTTATCACAGTATACAAATAAGAACAACTTTCTTTCCTTCTTTCTTATTTTTTTTTAGGAAGTATTGCACTGGCTAGGACATTTAATACAGTATTTAAGAGAAGCCGTGATAATAGGCACCCTTGACTTGGTCCTGACTCTAAAGAGCATGTTTCTAATGTTCTATCACTAAGTATCATATGTCTGTAGGTTTTTGGTAGCTGTATTTGGAAGAGACTGATGGTTCCTCACTCCCACATTGATAATCCTTTTTTTTTCCTTGTAGAATCTCTATTTTATTTGGAGACGTGGCTATCAAGAAAAATGCCTGCATTTTCTAGCCACCCCCAATGGTAAGGGCACATGACTTACTTAGTTCTTGCCACTGAGATGTAAGCAGAAGTCAAACATGCAAATTCCAGTGGTGTCTCTAAAGTAGAAGCAGCACCACTTGCCCCCTTTCTCCTCCCTGCCACCTGGAATGCATACGTAATGACTGGAACTGGAAAAATCATATTGTACTTGACGTGATCTTAGCACTGAAGATCATAGGAAACAACAAAAAGAGAAAAAGAACTCAACTCCACCTTCTCAGACTTTCTCTTGGATGAGAAATAAAATTCTAGTTTGGCATTTTCTACCACTTACAACTAATCTCAATTTTATAACGTTCTGTATTAGGATAATGAGGTTGTAGTCCATTCCTAGATGCCAACTGTTTTCCTTTTTTTAATTAAATGCTTTTATGCAAATTTCTCATCTGTATTAATGAGGTGAATTACATGGACAGAGTTTTAATAGTCAGCTATCTTTGGTACTCTGTCATGATATGTATTTAAAGGTTGTAGATGTACAATGCTATTTATTTATTCATTTATTTATTTTTTAGAAAGAGTCTCACTCTCTCACCCTGGGTAGAGTGTCATGGCATCGTATCTCACAGCAACCTCAAACTCCTGGGTTCAAGTGATCCTCTTGCTTCAGCCTCCTGAGTAGCTGGTCCTACAGGCACCTGCCACGATGCCTGGTTAGTTTTTCTGTTTTGTTTTTAGTATAAACGAGGTCTTTCTCTTGCTCAGGCTGATCTTGAACTCCTGAGCTCAAGCAATCCACTCACTTTGGCCTCCAAAAGTGCTGAGATTACAGGTGTGAGCCCCCATGCTTGGCCCAATGATTTTAGAATGAAATCTTCTAGTATGAAAAATTTCAAATGTATAGAAAAATTGGTCTGTACAGTGAACACCCATTTACCTACCAACAAGATTCTAAAATTAGCATTTGTTATATTTGGTTTTTACCCTCTGTATTTTTTTTTTCTTGAGATAGGGAATCACTCTGTTGCCCCAGCTAGAGTGCAGTGGCATCATCATAGCTTTCTGCAACCTCAAACTCCTGAGCTCAAATGATCCTTCTGCCTCAGTCTCCTGAGTAGCTGGGACTACAGATACAAGCCACCACTCCTGGCTAATTTTTTCTATTTTGGTAGAAACAGGGTCTTACTCTTGTTCAGGCTGGTCTCAAACTTCTGAGCTAAAGTGATCCTCCCTTCTCAAAGTGCTGGAATTACAGGTGCGAGCCACCATATCTGACATTGTACCTTGTCTATTATGATATGTTTTTAATGCATTACTGAATTCAGCTGGCTGATATTTTAAAATATTTGAGTACATGTGTTCAAAAGTGAAAATAACCAATTATCTTCTTTTCTCATACTGTCTTCGTTCAGTTTAGGTATCAAAAATATATTTATCTCACAAAATGAAGAAGAGAGCATTCCTATGTTTGTCTTCACTGAATGAAAAAGTCTGTTCGATATAGGAAATAAACTTTGAAGATTTTTTTGTTTTTGGTTTTGAGATAGAGTCTCACTCTGTCACCCTGAGTAGAGTACCGTGGACTCATCGTAGCTTATACTCTTGGGCTGGAGTGATCCTCCTGCCTCAGCCTCCCAAATAGCTGGGACTACAGGCACCTGCCATGAGCCCCAGCCAGTCTTTCTATTTCTAGTAGAGATGGGGCCTTACTCTTGCTTAGGCTGGTCTCAAACTCTTGAGCTTAGGCAATACACCTGTCTCAGCCTCCCAGAGTGCTAGGATTAT
The DNA here is from genome assembly GCA_963574575.1 of Galagoides demidoff. Classification (NCBI taxonomy): domain Eukaryota; kingdom Metazoa; phylum Chordata; class Mammalia; order Primates; family Galagidae; genus Galagoides; species Galagoides demidoff. The sequence goes on along the minus strand of CAUYQV010075873.1, from coordinate 2,368 downwards.
AGGCATGAGCCACCATGCCTGGCCAGATGCCATTTATTTTTCAAGTCAGATTTAGTCACTTATCTTTTTCTGGACAATATTTCATTTAAATTCTCAAATGTGTTAGTAGAATAATGTTCACTATATTTCTTTATTCTCTTAAAATTTTTGACTCTGGGTATAGCCCTATCCTTTCCCTCCATTTTTTCCCTCTTATTCTGTTAATCAGTGTTGCCAGGTTTGCCAATGTTATTAGTCTTCCAAACAAAACAGCTTTTGAAAGTATTGAATCCTTATGGATTTTCCCTATTTCATCTATCTCTTCTTTTATTATTACGTCTTCCCTTCTACTTTCTTGGTTCTAATTTTTTTAGCTTTTGGGGCACATGCTTCCTTCTCTTCTCTTCTCTTATATGCCTTCAAAGCTCTAAATTTCCTTCTAAATACTGCTTCAACTTATTTCCTTCTAAATACTGCTTCAACTTATTTTCTTCTCAATACTGCTTCAACTTCATGCCACACATATTGGTCTTAGAGGTTTTTATTGTCTGAGCAATGGTATACATTTAGTAATTTCCATGTGTTTTTCTCCCTTAAAAATTATTTAGAAGTTTCTAAAATGAATGGAAGGGGCAGTGTAAATATTGTATTGATTTTTAATTTTATTACACTGCTGTCAGAAAACATGTTCAATGTTTTGGGGTCATTAGTATTTGTCTGAAAAGTACTTTTTTTTTTTTTAACATATCATGACTTTGTTTTCTTTATTCTGAAAACTTTTTTCTTCTTTTTGCATTCAGCTGCTTATTAATTAATTTATTTATTTTGTTGCAGTTTTTTCCCAGGGCTGGGTTTGAACCCACCACCTCCAGTATATGGGGCCAGCGCTCCACTCATTTGAGCCGCAGGTGCTGCCCTCATTCAGCTACATATTTAAAAACTATTTTTTATTGTATTTTGCCAGCATTTCTATGCGTGGGTACCAATCTGCTACACTCTAAAAAGCTGTGGGAGTTAATTTACTTATCTTATAGAATGTTTACAAGTTCCAAGTCTCACCTTCCACCTCAGATCTTTTTGTTTTTGTCTGGTTTTTGCCATTTCTGTTTAGTTGACTAAGTCGATTCTTTTTCTCTGTCTTGCTCCTCTGTACTGATGATTCATTTTGAGGTTCTGAGCGGCTCTTGTTCTGGCCTTCTCTCAAATCCTTTTGTTTCTCAGACTGAGTCAGGGAAGACCTCTCCTGCACAAGGGCTCCTGGATGCTGTGCTCTGCTCGTGTCCAAAGTCCTAGCAGGAAGGCTGACCATAGTTCTCTGTGCTGAAGTTCCTTGGTGTGTTGCCTTTTCCCTGTCCTCCAGCAGTTTCTAAAATTATGGTTTTGACAGGTCTCAGCCTTCTTTAGCTGGACACACCGCTGGCTATGATGGAAACATACCCAGCTGGAAGCAGCTGACATGCCCAAAGCTTCTAGCAACTGGGCTTTCCAATACACCAAGTCGGTCGGAGCCCCTGTTTTCTGTGACTTCTTTTTAGCTGGGTGGCTCCCTCAAGCCACAGGCATTCCCTGGGCAGCTGTCGGAGTTAACATCTGAGCTCAGCCAGCACTAGTGCAGCTGTGGGCTCTGGCACTGCTGCTTATGAGTAAATTCCCCAGAGAGCCCACAAAGCTGCCTTGATTTCTCTTTTGGGTGTGATCATCTTTGAACAGGCCAGCCTGATAAGTGTGAGACCTGGGCATTCACACTGGGCCCCACCCTCAGAAGACTCTGTATTTTTATTAATGTTCTGTTGTTGGTATCTTGAAATTTTAAATAATTTGCGAATAGAATTTTGATCTTGTGCTCAGTGGCAATAATTACATAGCCTCTCTTTAAAAGAAACAGAGACTATCACAGGCACTTGGGGAAGTGAGTGAGGTTTAGTCAACAAACTGCCTTCTGGGAGTCTGGAGTTACAATTATTAGGAGAAATTGTTTAGAAATATATTTTCAGATTTAGTGCCACCTTTTGTAGAACCTACTCTTTTGGGAAGCTTCCCACCTATCTTAATAAAGCATTTTAGCACTTCTGGAAAGGGAGAAGGGAAGATGTCTTCTAGAATATCCTGTCCAGTGTCACTTTCTGCAATGATGCTAAAGTTCTACATCTTTGCTGTTCAATATAGTGACCACATGTGGCTCCTGAAAACTTGAATTGCGGTTAGTATGACTAAACATCTGGATTTTAAAATGATAATTATTTAAAATTTAAAGTCAAGGCTCGGCGCCTGTGGCTCAAGCAGCTAAGGTGCCAGCCACGTACACCTAAGGTGGCGGGTTCGAATCCCCAACCCAGGCCTGCCAAACAACAATGATGGCTGCAACCAAAAAAATGGCCGGGCGTTGTGG
>CAUYQV010075871.1:0-15075 GCA_963574575.1 Galagoides demidoff | reverse complement strand
CTAAGCCAGGGTGACCTAATGTGAACTATTCTAACACAGGGACGCTTGACGTTGAAATTCTTTTTTTTTTGGCCAGGGCTGGGTTTGAACCCACCACCTTTGGCATATGGGGCCAGTGCTCTACTCCTTTGAGCCACAGGTGCCACCCATTTGTCACAGTATATTGGAATAGAAAACTCTTCCCAGAAGCTCCCAATAGTCTTCTGTTTAGATTCCATTGGGCAAGATAGAACTTACATAATCTAGCTGCAGGGGAGTCTAAGGAAGTAGGTTTCTAGTACTTTCAGCTTTTACCATGGCAGGTGGCCTTACAGTCAGAATGGAAGAGGTGGGTAGGGGCTGCTGGAGAAGTATATTAAAGGACTCCACACAATGCCTGCCACACACAGAGCTCAGTATGCGAGTATTTTAGCTGTTCATCTCTTTATCCTCCCATTCTACCATTACAAACCCAGCACATCATTGCTTATCTTCAATAATTTTACATCAGCCCCAGGACTGGCCCCTCTCCAAAGACCACAGATGCAGCATGGCTGCTCAGCTAATAAAAGCCAGCAGGTGTACGACTCTCTTTAGACTCTGTGGACTATAAATATCTGTAGGTGTTTGGCTTCTTCTCTCCCCTTGAGTGAAGCTAAGAACTGGGGAATAACGCCAGGTAGCTTTGCTTCAATAAAAGATATCCAGACTTCACTGGTCTTCCAGCATTCAAGCTATTGGACATTTTTGTAACAGAGATCCCCGGGGCAGGTTCGCCATCTGTAGAATCCCCACCTGCCAAGGTGACTATTGTGCTCATTATTGAAATCCCATGGAGCAGTAATGAACCGGTCTCCAGGGAAGTCGCACCCCTCAATTAACAACATATAGGTCAAATCCCATTAGGGGCAACTCCAGGGCACCTTTCAGCATCTTTTGCTACAAGGAAATCAGTTCCTTTGGAATATAGCTTGATATAAGCTGGCTTAGGGCTAAGAATTAAAATGCTATGCCACATGTACTTTTAAACCATAGTTTTTTAAGTTACAAAATAGAATCACGTTACAGAAAACATGGGACATCAAGAGAAGACAAATCAAGCCTAGAACAATTCCACCGACAAAAACGACGTCTGTGGTCACTTTGGTATAATTTCTTCTTAACATTTTCCCTATAATCAAGTGTTTTACATAGTTATAATCATACATACTATTTTTATTTTACATTTTCAACTTAAATTTAAGAAGTCTACCAGGTAGGTATCATTAATACAATACCAGACTCAGTATTCAATGGAGAATAAGACAGGCCATGGCAGACAGACCATGAGGACAATGCAGTACGTGAAGGAATGGAAATGGATGGTGGGGAATGAAGACCCACTAGAGGAACCTCCGACCTGGACTTGCAGGAGGTGCTCAAGGACAGCTTCTTGGAGGAGGTGCTCTGTAACCTTAAACCCAAAGACACATAGCTGTGAGCTTAGTAAAGAGGAACCAGGAGGAGGAGTGCTTCTCATGGCCTGTGCAAGACCCACATCGAGCAAGTACACGATGTCTGGAGCACATGTCATGAGAGCACTTCGGCATGGTGGGAGCATGAGCTCTTGTTATGGACTGAACTGTGTCCCTCCCAAATTCATACATTAACATTCTAACCTCCAGTGCGACTGTATTCGAAGATAGGGCCTTTCAGGAGATAATTAAGGTTAAATGAGGTCATAGGGTGAGGCCCTAGTTCAACAAGACTAGAAAGAGGAAGAGATACTAGAGATTTCTCTCTCTCCATATGTGTGCACAGAGGATAGATACTGGGTCAATACAACTAGAAGGTGACGCCCACAAGCCAGGAAGAGAGGCCTCAGCCGAAGCCAACCCTGCTGGCAGCTTGATCTTAGACTTCCAGCCTCCTGAATTGTAACGTCTGTTGTTTAAACCACCTGGTCTCTGGTATCTTATTATGGCATCCCCCCACTGCTGGTACCAAAATGTGCACCAAATGACGTATAATCTTTAGATAGATAGATAATAATTAATTATAAGCAATTATGGAAGCTGGTAAACTAAAGATCTAAACATCTTATGTCTCACCTTGAAGGCCATCAGCAGGATAATTCTCTGTTACCTTGGAGAAGGTCAACCTTTTGTTTTTTTCAGGGCTTTGACTGGTTGAGGTCCACTCACAATATGGAAGGCAACCTCCTTTACTTAGTCTACCAATTTAAATATTAATCTCACCCAAAAAACACCTTCACAGAAATACCCAAAGAAATGTTTGGTCAACTATGTGGGTACTCCATGGCCTAGCCAAGATGACATATAAAATTAATGGGAGTTTGGCAGAGGCCAGAGATCATTGTGAGCTGCCCTATGAGAAAAAATAAGTAGTTTGCTCTTGATTTCAAAGCAGAGGCACTGAATGGTTTTAATCAGGGAATGTCATGCTTAGTGTGTTCATTTTAAGAACAATCATTGGCTTGGCGCCTGTGGCTCAAGTGGCTAAGGCACCAGCCACATACACCTAAGGTGGTGGGTTTGAATCCAGCCCGGACCCGCCAAACAACAATAATGGCTGCAACCAAAAAAGAAAAAAAATAGCCAGGCGTTGTGGCGGGCGCCTGTGGTCCCAGCTACTTGGGAGGCTGAGGCAGGAGACTCTCTTGAGCCCAGGAGTTGGAGGTTTCTGTGAGCAGTGAAGCCATAGCACTCTACCCAAGGGGACAGCTTGAGGCTCTGTCTCAAAAAAAAAAAAAAAAAGAACAATCATTGAGGCTACAGTGTGGGAAACACATCCAGGAGTGCCCTATATAGTTAGGCAGGTTGGGTAGTGCACAATCCTAGTGCAGGTACCATTCCCATCCTACTCCATGAGAATGGCATCTCCTAGAGTTGTGCAGGGTATAATCTGTAGCTCATACACGGTGGCCCTGAACACATTAGAAGGGGTAAGACTTCAGGCAAGAAAATCAGTGAGGGAGCCATGGAAGTCTTCTAGGTCCTGAGGGGTATTAGATATTATAAATAGTCATCATTTGATGGCTCCCTCCTTAGGATAAACCATGATTTACTTAACCATTTTCCCAATGTAGTATACAAGTATATTTTTGCCACAGTGGTTTTACATGTAAACAAACTTGCTCTGTATTTATTTTATTTATTTATTTATTTATTTATTGAGACAGAGCCTCAAGCTGTCCCCCTAGGTAGAGTGCCATGGCATCACAGCTCACAGCAACCTCCAACTCCTGGGCTCAAGCAAGTCTTCTGCCTCTGCCTCTCAAGTAGCTGGGACCACAGGTACCCTCCACAACACCTGGCTATTTTTTGGTTGCAACTGTCATTGTTATTTGGTGGGCCCGGGCTGTATTTGAACCCACCACCTTAGGTGTATGTGGCTGGTGCCTCAGCCACTTGAGCCACAGGCACCGAGCCAATAAATTTCCCTTTTTGGGGGGGGCAGTTTTTGGCAGGGCTGGGTTTGAACCCACCACCTCTGGTATATGGGGCCGGTGCCCTACTCCTTGAGCCACAGGTGCCGCCCAAATTTGCTCTGTATTTAAATGCTTCCTATATGACCATAAAATATATTATCTCATTGGGACCCCTTTGAGAGTAAAGGGGCTATAGATACACGGGGAGAACAGGCATAATCCAGGGCTATTCTGGGCACACAAGAAGGAATGGCTACCTTCCCTATACCCTTCTTTCCCTGGATATCAAGGCTTCTCTCCAGAAGGTTTCGTATCTAGGAGATGCAGGAGCCAACTGCACACAATGTACTTACCTAATGTCAAAAAGCTCTTCAGTTTCTTTCTGTAGATTGAAACCCTATAATTTTTATGCTTCAGCAAAGTAAATTGCACTGTCTACATTTATTTATATTCCCTTCACATTGTCAGTAGCAAGAGATAGCTGAGAACATTACATTCTCCTCCCACTTAAGTTGCTATGATTTCACAAGGGATTTTTATTTTTGTTTTTGTTTTTATCTCAGGGTGAATGTAGTCTCTCCCAAAGCTTTGAAGCAAGACTTCCAGATGTAAAAGAGCAGAGGGGAAAGAATAAATAATGTTCTGTTTTTGAAGGAAAATAGAAGAAAGGAGTGAGATGCCAAATTATCAAAACTATATGACTGCCATATTTAATATCTCTTAACTAAGAATGATTCAATGTTTCTCCTTGCATTAGGATATCTATTCTCTGCCTGTCCTTTTACCTTTGACTCAAAGGGAATTATCCAGAAAAAGATTCAGGAGACTTCAGTTTTGTGTCAATTCTTGTATCAATGAAAGGTAGCAGCATTTCTTTATAAACTTGGATGGTCTACTAAAAGGAGCTCCAACTTGAAGTAAAGAGAAGCTACTCCTAAAAGAATGTGGCAGAGATTGCTACAGCTCACTAACATGCATACTTTATACTTTGTCCTGGACAGCTGAGCTATATTCCCCATCCTCCCTTGGAGTTAGGTATAGCTACATAACTAAATTCTGGCTAATGATATGGGAACTAAAATGATGACTTTCAGGCATGATGCATATAAACCTCTCTCAAGCAAATCTTGCTCCCGTTCTCCATCTGCCTGCTGAATGGGGAAGATTCTGAGATTCTAGAGGTGGCTGGAGCCACAAGATGGAAGGAACCTGGGACCCTGTATGACTGCATGTAAGAAAGTACCTGAGTATCTCCTACTCAGTCCATATGGGAGCTACATGTTAGTGAGAAATAAACTTAGTATATGGAGTAACTAAGATATGAAGAGTTTTTTTTATAGAGAGGTTTGCTTAGGATGGACAAATACACAGGTAGCCACTCTGTTTACTCAATCAAAGAGATCTGAGAAAGAACAATAGCAAAGAGAACCTAATGAAAGGATTTTCTGGGGTTGTCTTATGTACCAATTTTTTCTACCTCAGAAAGGAGAGTGATTTAGTAGAGAAAGCTCCAACCACAACTGCCTGCAGCTACATCTGCTTCCTTAAGGGAGTGTCATGGTTTTCCTCCAGACTAAAAGAAAATTCAGCGAAATTCTTGGTGAGCCATTTGGCAGTGAAAAGACAGTCTTCAGGGTATAACCCTAAAGGCATGATATAAAGAAATTTCTCTTCATAATAAGAAAAAAATGGGGGAGTTTGGAGGAGGGCTCAGGAAGGACTGAGGGAGAGATGGCTCTAAGCAAGACAACAGAGACCTGCCAAGAAAGAAGATCAATTTCTTGCAGGAAGGGCTGAGAGGCCTTTCAGGATAGTGTTCTAATACCCTATTTTTAGTTTATCTACCATGCATGCTATAGCATAAACCCCTCTGCTACTCCTCAAATGATCAGCAAAGCTTTGGGAAGTCACAGAGGTGAGAGCCCAAAGTGAGATGTGAGTTTTAGAGAGTCATTGAGACATGGACCCAACTTGGAGGTAAACAGGTGATAAACCTCTTCCCCCAAATATAGCAGAGAAAGACAGACTCTTGGAGGAGAGTAGTGCTGCCCTTGAAGCTCCTTGAGGAAAGTAAAGGAGATTTTATAAAAGGAAACTTCCCACCAAGTTAGGAAGCCTCTTCTCCCTGAAAAACTCCCTAAGGACTAACTAGACAGGAGTGTTTACAAGCACACCAGATGGAGTAGGGAGGGCCACGAAAAGGCACATGATAAATGGAATGGGCTCCCCAGGGCAGAGGTCGCTGTTGGCCAAGGGGTCAGGAAACTTCACAGGGAGCCAAGTGAGTGTGCGTGCTGCAGGAAAAGTTTGTTCTTTGTTGTGTCGTCCTTGAGTGCAATGAATGGCTTCCTGGCTGCAGGGAGGAAAGATTTCTGCTCTGTGTGCCTATAGTCTTGTCACGAGGAACAGAATTCATCTTGGCTGAAATTAAATCAGGCCTTTCAACTCCTGGCCCACAAAGACGTCTGGGCATGAACCGGGCACAGGTGCTAATGCAGTTAGGATGGCAAGCGGTGCTCAGCCACCTGCCTCCTGACTCATGGGCTGCAGTGCCCTCCAGGTGACCCCTTGCCGTTCTCCCCGAATGTCTGCAGCTTGCTCCCTTGGCAATTTACCAGCCAGAGAGGAAAATTCCTAAGATAATTAGTTGAAAGAATATCACAACTCATAAACTACTAAATTCGATATTGTTCCTGCCCCATTTGGGTGATTGAAGGTGCCTGTGACTTTCTGGATGAGCTGTCAGCTCAGTCAATGTCCACAGAGCCCTAATGATAGAACCCAGCCCTTGGGGTATGTTTCACAAATTGTATCTTCTCTTTTTCTCCTTCTTCTTAATACCATTATTGTAACCATCTCTGTTACTATTATTGATACATCCAACTCTTCCTAGAATCAGGCCTACCTTCTTCCTGCCTTGACTATCTTGGTTAGCTCTGTTGCTCTCCTTCCAGATGTCAGTGTATCTTAACCCTGAAGAAAACCAGACTCCCTCAGGGTGGCTGTCATGCCCATGAGATGCCTAATGCAATAATGAGTCTCAGTTTAGGAAACAGAGCTCTCTGGAGGAGACGATCTATGCTGTTGGCAGTTAAAGAAAGCTAGAGGGCTTTCCTTAAACACAGAGCAAGTCTTATGATCTGATCAGAAGGCTGTAAGTTTGCAATGTTTGCTATAAATTATAAGTGAGGAAAGATCTTTCTAAAAGTAGAATATGAACGTTTTAACACAATAGCTAAGAAAATGACATGAAGGCTATGTTAACCAGTTTGATGGAAGTGTTTCGGATTTTATGTGTAAACCCCACACTGTACCCCAGAAGTGCATTAATGTACATAATAAAAAAAGAAAAAAAAAACAATAAAAGTGAGCAAATGATAGAAATGAATATTTTTCAAAAGAAGAAATGCAAATGGCTAAAAAACATGAAAAAAATGTTTAATATTACTAATAGAGAAATTCAGGCTAAACTCACAATGAAATCCCATCTTACTCTAGTCCCATCTTACTATAGTCAGAACGGTCATTGTTAAAATGTCAAAATACAATAGATGTTAGTGAAGGTGTGGGGAAAAGGTGAGAATGTAGATTAGTACAACCTCTATGGAAAACAGTATGAATATGTTGCAAAGAACTCATAAAATGAAAGGTCTTCTATTTGATCCCACAGTGGCACTACTAGGTATCTACCAGGAAAATTAATCATTGTATCAAAAAAATACTGCAACTCATGTTTTGCAGCATAATTCACAATTGCAAAGCTATGTAATCAACTTAAATGTCTGTCAACTGATGAGTAGATAAAGCAATGTTGTATATGTGTACCATGAAATGCTGCTCAGCCATCAAAAAGAATGAAATAATGTCTTTTGCAGCAACATGGAAGGATCTGGAGAGCATTATCTTAAGTGAAATACTCAGAAACAGAAAGTCAGGCAAATACCACATGTTCTCACTTATACTACGTATATTTCAGAACTAAATAATGAGTTCACAGGGACACAGAAAGAGGAATAATAGACACAGGTGTCTTAGAAGGGCAGGAGGATAGAAAAGTGGAAGAGGGCAGTGCAATGAGAAATCACCTAATGGGAACTATATACATGAATCAGGTGTGGGTTAGACAAAAAGCCTAGGCTTCACCACTATGCAATACATCCAGGTAACATATCTATACACGTACCCCACAAATCAATAAGGCAAATACAGTCTAGAGGCAACTGTATTTTTCTTTATAGAAAAGCAAATGTATGTGGTAGGAGGGAGCAAGATGGCGACTGAGTAACAGCTTCTTTGCAACCAAGTGGGGTGAGATTCGGGAGAGAAGACTCCAGGCATCTCTGGCTTGTAGGATCTGCCCAGAAACATCCCTTTGGGGATGCAGGGAGACAGTGATAGACTTCTGGACCCCAGGAGAAGGACAAAAGTGGTGGAGAAACAGTAAGTGTTTGCATTTGCTTGGTCCAAGGCCATGGCTGCTGCAGCTGTAACTACAACAGCAGCAAGATTGCAGGACTTCTCTGTGGGTTGCTTTGTTTTTTTGGACTTGGGCACTTGGTTGAACTACCTTGGGAGAACTTGGGCGAGAGTGTGGATGATGTTAAGCATTGTCTAGGGCCCTGGACTGAGCTGCTGAGCCAAAACAGAACTAATATTGTTTGGCTGAGGATCCTGGGCAGCCATTGTGGGAGAACTGCCCATGTAGGCTCTGCCCTCAGGGTCACAGAGCAAGGGTTGGGCTGGGAGACCTTGGGCTAGTGATCTAGTGACTGAGCAAAGCCGAAGATTGGGACTGAGATGCTGGGGAAGAGTGGAACTTTCAGTGTTTGGCACTAGGAGGGATGCCTTGCAGCCTTGGCCCTCACAGGCCTAGAGTGAGACCAGTTTTGACACACTGGATAAGCAAGCAGCCACTTCAGGAGCTATCCCAATGACAAGTGTGTTCCTGGGAAATCATCTGCTTATCCAAGTTTAATGGTTTAAAAGTGTCTTTAAAGCAGGCTAAGTAGAGATTTAGGCTCCCAACCCTGCGGGGTTTGAGAAATCAGTAGAGGACTCCAGTGTCCATCTCATATAGCTGTATCAGCATTGTGATTAATATCTCATACCCCAGAGGATCACCTATTGCCCAGACAAAATTCAGCAAGATTATATATAGCTTTGGGATTTTTTGTTTGTTTTGTTTTTAATTTCAACATTTTCCCTCTAGATTTTTCTTTTTTTTTCTTTTCTTTCTTCATTTTTTTACTTTAAACATAATTTTCCATTGTTTCCTTCTTTAATAATGAGAACTACATTTTTGCTAGTGTGTCTCCTCCGATTATTTGGTTTCCACCCCCCTCCCCCATTTTATCTCTTAAAGTATTCTGTTTGTTTGTTTTGGTTTGATTTATAGTATTTTTATCTTTCCTCTCTATTTGATGGAGATGGGGTACCATGTCTACTCAGGTTGGCAAACAGCTGCTGATCTCAACGGAACCATCCAACCCAGCACCCACAGAGGTTGGAGGCTTTTAAGGTTGAGTCAAAGTACCCTACTGTACATCTTTATTACTCGTCTCCCTCTTTCTGTGCCTCTCTTCTTTTTGCCAATATTCCTTTTTACTCACCCCCTCTCCTTTCTCTTTTTTCTTTTCTTAAATTTTTTTTTCCATTCTTGCTCTTTAATCTTCTCATCCTTTTGGTCCTGTACCAAAAGGACTCATTGAAACCTTAGGCCAGAGGCATGGTAATTTAAAGAGTAAGAGGAAGTGAAAGGGAAATTAGGGCAACGAAACAGATAAAAGATAAAGAATTTAAAAGATAAAGATTTTTAACAGATAAAATCTTGTGAATCAGTAGAAAAATCCTGGCAATATGAAAAACCAGTCCAGAGCAACCCCCCTCAGGGGATCATGAGGTAGATACTGTGGAGGATTCTACCTATAAAGAAATATTAGAAATGACAGAGGGGGAATTTAAAATATAGATGATGAAAACACGGAAGGAAATTGCTGATAAAGTTGAAAATAACCAAAAAACAATGAGAGAAATTGCTGAGAAAGTGGAAAATAATCAAAAGGAAATCCAAAAACAGAATCAAATAAAAGATGAACAATATGAAGTATTAAGAAAGGATATAGCAGAACTGAAGGAATTGAAGCAGTTAATTAGGAAACTTAAAGATGCAATAGAAAGTATCAGCAACAGATTAGACCATGCAGAAGAATGAATCTTAGAGGTTGAGGACAAAGCTCTTTAAACTCATATAGTTAAAGAGGCAGAAAAGAAGAGAGAGAAAGCAGAAAAGAAGAAAGAGAACGTTCACTGACAGAATTATAAGACTTTTTGAAGCATTCATGAGTTATATGTATCCCAGAAGGGGAAGAAGTATGCCCCAGAGGAATGGAAGCCATACTAGAGAATATTATAAATGAAAAATTTCCAAATATCACCAAAGATTATGACACACTCCTTTCAGAGGGATATCAGACCTCAGGTCGCCTCAACTCTAACAGAGCTTCTCCTAGACAGATTGTGATGAACCTGTCCACCGTCAAGACAAAAAAGATTTTGCAAGCTGCTAGGAGTAAACACCCAATTGACCTACAGGGGCAAATCCATCAGGGCAACTACAGACTTCTCTAATGAAACTTTTCAAGCAAGAAGACAATGGTCACCTACCGTAATCTACTTAAACAGAACAATTTCCAGCACAGAATTCCACATCCTGCTAAGCTAAGCTTTAAAATTGATGGAGAAATCAATTTTTTTACTGATATGAACATTGAGAAAATTTGCCACAATAAGACCAGCTCTACAGGAAATACTTTAACCTGTTCTACACATTGACCATCACAATGGACCACCTGTAAAGTAAGCACCCAGAAATTAAAGGACAGAACCTAGCTTCCACAATGATGCAAAAGATAAAACTAAGCAATGGACTTTCACAAAATAAGATGAATAGAATGCTACCACACTTATCAGTTATCTCAATAAATGTTAATGTCTTGAATTTCCCACTAAAGAGGCATAGATTGGCTGACTTGATTAAAAAACACAAGCCATCCATTTGTTGCCTGCAGGAAATACACCTACCATCAAAAGACAAATTAAAACGGAGTGAAAGGTTGGAGGACAATTTTTCAAGCAAATGGAATTCAAAAGAAAAGAGGGGTTGCAATCTTATTTCCAGATACATGTGGATTTGAGTAACTAAAGTAAAAAAAAAAAAGACAAAGGTGGTCACTTTATATTGGTCAAGGGAAAAATATAACAAGAAGATGTTTCAATTCTAAATATTTATGCACACAACTTAAATGCTCCCAGATTCTTGAAATAGGTCTTAGTTAGTCTGAGAAATATGATATCCTATAACACCATAATAGCAGGGGACTTTAACACTCATCTTACAGAGCTGGATAGATCCTCTAAACAAAAATTAAATAAAGATATAAGATACTTAAATGAGACCCGAGAACAACTGTGCTTGATAAACGTATCCATCCTAAAGATAAAGAATATACAGTCTTCTCATTGGCCCATAGAATATTCTCCAAAATTGATCAGATCCTTGGACACAAAACAAACCTCAACGGAATCAAAAGAACTGAAATTTTACCTATTATCTTCTCAAACCACAAGGCATTATGGGTGGAACTTAACTCCAACAAAAACGTTCAACCCCACACAAAGGTATGGAAATTAAACCTTGTGCTGAATGACAGCTGGGTTCAGGAAAAAATAAAAGAGGAAATCATTAACTTCTTTGAGCATAACAACAAGGAAGACACAAGCTATCCAAACCTGCGGGATACAGTAAAAGCAGTCCTGAGAGGAAAATTTATCACTTTATATGCCTACATCTGAAAACCAGAACAAAAGCATATCAACAAACTCACAAGCCATCTTATGGAATTGGAAAAAGAAGAACAATCTAACCCTAAACCCAGAAGAAGATAAGAAATATCCAAAATTAAACCAGAGATTAATGAAATTGAAAACAAAAGAATCAATAAGAAAATTAATGATGCAAGAAGTTGACTTTTGGAAAAATAAATAAAATAGATAAACCTTTGGCCAGAAATAGAAAAGTAAAGTCTCTAGTAACCTGAGTCAGAGATGATATAGGGGAAACAGCAACAGATGCCACAGAGATACAAGAGATTACCTTTGAATACTACAAGAAACTCCATGCCCAGAAATTTGACAATATGAAGGAAATGGATCAATATTTGGAATCACACCCCCTCCCTAGACTTAGTCAGGAAGAAATAGAGCTCCTAAACAGATCAATTTCAAGCTGAGATCAAAGAAACAATAAAAGATCTCCCAACAAAAAAATGCCCTGGTCCGGATGGCTCTACACCAGAATTCAAACCTTCAAAGAAGAGCTGGGGGTGGCACCTGTGGCTTAAAGGAGTAGGGCGCTGGCCCCATATGCCAGAAGTGGTGGGTTGAAACCCAGCCGTGGCCAAAACTGCAAACAAACAAACAAACAAACAAACAAACATAAATAAACGGTGCTGGGAGAACTGGATATCCACATGTAAAAGACTAAAACTGGACCCACACCTTTCTCCACTCACAAAAATTGATTCCAGATGGATAAAAAACTTAATTTAAGGCATGAAACATCAAAAATCATCAAAGAAAACATAGGAAAAACACTGGAAGATATCGGCCTGAGGAAAGACTTTACAAAGAAGACTTCTGTGGCAATCGCAACAACAACAAAACTAAACAAATGGGACTTAATGAAACTGAAAAGCTTCTGTACAGCTAAGGAGACAACAACCAAAGCAAATAGACAACCTACACAATAGGAGAGGTTATTTGCATATTTATCACACAAAAGCTTGATAACTAAGATCTGTAGAGAACTCAAGTTACTCTACATGAAAAAATCCAACAATCCTATATGTCAATGGGCAAGAGACATGAATAGAACCTTCTCTAAAGAAGACAGACGAATGGCAAACAACATATGAAAAAATGCTCATCATCTCTAATTATTAGAGAAATGTAAGTCAAAACCACCCTGAGATACCATCTAACCCCAGCAAGAATGGCCCACATCACAAAATCTCAAAGCTGCTGATGCTGGCATGGATGTGGAGAGAAGGGAACACTTTTACACTGCTGGTAGGACTGCAAACTAATACAACCTTTTAGGAAGGAAGTATAGAGAACTCTCAAAGAACTCAAGCTAGACCTCCTGTTTGATCCTGCCATCCTATTTATGGGCATCTACCCAGAAGGAAAAAAGTCCTTTTACCATAAGGACTTGCTAGGACAGTCTACTACTTGCACTAGACTGTTTATTGCAGATCAATTTACCATCACCAAAATGTGGAATCAACTTGAATGCCCCTCAACCCAGGAATGGATTAACAAGCTGTGGTATATGTATACCATGGAATGCCATTCAGCCATTAAAAAAGATGGAGACTTTATGTCCTTTGTATTAATGTGGATGGAAAGTGGAACATATAATTCTTAGGAAAGCATCACAAGAATGGAGAAGCATGAATCCCATGTACTCAATTTTGAATGAGGACAATTGATGACCTAGTATATGGTGGGGGATGTGGGAAGGGGAGAGCAGAGAGAGAGAAGGAGGGAGGGGTTGAGGGACTTTCCCTAACAAATGCAATCAGTGTAACCCTAGTTTCTTGTATCCTCAATGAATCCCCAACAATAAAAAAACAAAACAAAAAAAGCAAATGCAGCTCTAAGATGTAGGGAAGGATAAATAGTAACTTAATGTACCAAACATTACTCTTACACTGAAATGATGTCTCATGTGGTACTCCAGAGATTAGAAAGAATATATCTTAAAGATATATATAAAATCTTTAAATACATCTTTTATATTATCTTAAACATATTTATTTTAGTATTATATCTCATATTCCTTCTGATTGCCATAGTTATCATTTTTAAGATAATTATACATAAAGACATATTTATAAATAGATGTATAAAATAATAGAGTTAGATATACTCTTTTAAAGCTTTAACTGTAATAGCTCTTTGAATTCTGCATAAGTAGTGATTACATCTGAGAAATATGCACATGAGAAAAGCAACGTTTAAGGGTACACAGATTATATAGAAGTAGCAAAAGACTGCAGACAAGAAAGGCAAAATTAGAATTTTGTTTAGTAATCTAGTTATGAATTTTAGTTTTTGCCCACACAAAACCTTCTTGTGAGTCTAGTAGCTCTCTTGATGGTCAGGACTAAGTTGATTAAAATGAGGAAGAAAAAATGGATAGGTAACAAAAACCAAAAGAAAAATTTATATAGAATGTTACAGGATATGGGGGATAAGACTGTAGTGATGATACTCTAAGTTTTCTGGATCATTCGTTGACATGCTTTCTTTTAAGGTTCAAAAGAAGGTACCATTTGCTTGGTATTAAAGAATATAAAAATCAATAAAGCTCAGTTTTTTAAAAAACAAAACATGCCTTTACATGAATCATAATTGTATCTCTATCATTTTATAATTGCAACACCTCAGGGAGTTTGGTGTTGCCATCCTGACTTTAGATATAAAGAAACTGAATGAAGTAAGTCTGTAAAATTTCAAAGTTACATAGAGCAGATAGAGGTGTGATGAGAAATTGTCTTTGTGCTTTTTTTTTTCATTATATAGGATTTGCATTTCTGTTGAGGGAATATTCTTATTCAGTCCTTTGTTTTCAACTGGAACTTTACCCCTGCATTTCCAGGTAAAGGATCTATAGTATACATATTAAAATGTGTCTATTCTTGGGTGGTGCCTGTGGCTCAGTGAGAAGGGTGCTGGCCCCATATACCGAGGGTGGTGGGTTCAAACCCAGCCTTGGCCAAACTGCAACAAAAAAATAGCCAAGCTTTGTGGTGGGTGCCTGTCGTCCTAGCTACTCGGGAGGCTGAGGCAAGAGAATCGCCTAAAGCCCAAGAGCTGGAGGTTGCTATGAGTTGTGATGCCATGGCACTCTACTGAGGGTGACAAAGCGAAACTCTATCTCTATAAAAAAAAAAAGTGTCTAAAATTCTAGAAATTTCTCTAGGCCTGATAGCAGTAAAAAAGAATGTTAGAGTCTTTTCAAGTTTTTCTCATTTCAGGCATACTTGAAACATAAAGAGACTACATAGTAGTATGCCTGCCAAAAGTTGAATTATTTTATTTTGCTCAATATAGCAAAAATCACTTTGATTTCCATTGGAAAAAATATGACAAAGACAGTTAATATACACCTAATCCTCCCCATTTCTCCACCACCCTTACAGGTAGGGGAGGAGCACAGGCAGAAGGGGTATAAGCCATCTCTACTCCTGGCCATAAAAGCCAAGTGCAAATCTGCTCCTTCTTTTCCTTGGTCATGAAGGAAAGGCACATTGGAGATGGTAGAGTAACCAGAGGAAAGCAGACTGGTTATCCTTGACTCACTCGTTGGCAGGGAGTTGTTCTGCAGAGCTAGCTACTAGGCTCTCCAACAGGTTTTGTGTGAGCAAAAACTAAACTGTTATGCTTAGCTTCTAAGATGCAGGGGTTTGTTTGTTATTGCAATATAATCTACCTTATTTTGACTAATTCAAGGAGTGAATCCACAGCACATAGGTATCAAGACTATTGAAGGCTAGGACAAAAATGTAGTCAATTTTGATGCCAGAGAGGGAATAACAATAATC
>CAUYQV010075870.1:0-21556 GCA_963574575.1 Galagoides demidoff | reverse complement strand
GTGGAAATTGCCCATCGATATGGGCTCCTGCCTATAACCCTAGCACTCTGGGCGGCCTAGGCAGGTAGATTGCTTGAGCTTTCGAGTTCCAGACCAGCCTTAGCAATAATGAGACCCTGTCTCTATTTCTTTTTTTTTTTTTTTTTTTTTTTTTTTTTGCAGTTTTGGGCTGGGGCCGAGTTTGAACCCACCACCTCCGGTGTATGGGGCTGGTGCCCTACTCCTTTGAGGCACAGGCACTGCTCCCCTGCCTCTACTTTTAAATAAATAAATAAATAAATAAATAGGCTAGCCCATAGCACGGTGGTTACAGTGCCAGCCACATACACAGAGGCTGGTGGATTAGAACCCGACCTAGGCCTGCTATACAACAATGACAACTGCAACAAAAAAATAGCTGGGCATTGTGGCGGGTGCCTGTAATGCCAGATGCCATGGAGGCTGAGGCAAGAGAATTGCTTAAGCCCAAGAGTTTGAGGTTGCTGTGAGCTGTGATTCTATGGCACTCTACCCAGGGTGACCTAGTGAAATTCTGTCTCAAGAAAAAAAAAATAGAAAAACTGAGGCAAGAAAATCGTTTGAGCCCATGAGTTTGAGGTTGCTGTGAACTATGACGCCATGGTACTCTACCCAGGGCGACAGAGGGAGACTGTCTAAAAAAAAAAAAAGAAAATGCAGTTGGAAGTTGTGCTTCATGTCAGAAGATCTTTGTTCTTCTAAAGAGAATGCAAACATTGAAATGAATTCCACTGAGGTGGAAAATTAGTTGGCTAAAATGAGGCCAAATTCTTGAGGGTAGGTATTGCAACCAGGGAATTGTGAAGTCAAGTCTTTTTTTTGAGACAGAGTCTCAAGCTGTCATCCTGGGTAGAGTGCTGTGGTATCATAGGTCACAGCAACCTCAAACTCTTGGGCTCAAGTGATTCTTTTACCTCAGCCTCCCAAGTAGCCGGGACTACAGGCACCCACCACAACACTTGGGTATTTTTTGTTGTTGCAGTTGTTTTAGCTGGCCCTGGCCAGGTTCGAATCCACCAGACTCGGTATATGCAGCCAGCACCCTATCCACTGAGCTACAGGCGCTGCCTGAAGTCAAGTCTTATTATGGTGGGACATAGGATGCCTTCAGGGGAATATTTTGATGAAAGTGACTTGAAAGGAATTAATGAGGACGTGATTTGAAATTGGATTGGGAGAACAGTACAGGAAAGAAAGGAATCCCAATATATTTCCAATCTGGAAGCCGGGAAAAATAATGTGTTTCTGAGTATAGTTCTGGAGGTGCTGACTTTGGTTACCTTGGTGGTGATATCCTACAGATAACAGAGCATGAAAGTCTGGAAGGTAGTAGAAATTCTAGGTAGAAATGTAAATTTGAACCTATAGATACAATGAGCATTGAGAGTATACCATTTAGAGTACCTTAGTTGTTGAAATGCAGACTATGAAAAGAAACTATATAGATGACTGGAAGGAAGTAATGGAGCCCAAACTTATCTGCCATGGATTTTCACATGCTATCTTTATCTAACACTAACGTTACTTATAAGGTCATTACCTTATTTATTTATATGTTTTTTAGAGACAGAGTCTCACTTTGTTGCCCTCAGTAGAGTGCCGTGGTGTCACAGCTCACCAGCTCTTGGTCCCTCCAGCTCTGATTGTCTTGCCTCAGCCTCCCGGGTAGCTGGAACTACAGGCGCCCATTACATGCCTGGCTATTATTTTTTTTTATTTTTATTTTTTTTGCAGTTTGCCTGGGGCTGGGTTCAAACCTGATACCCTCAATATATGGGGCCAGCACCCTACTCATTGAGCATCCCTACCCTCATTTTTTTAGGTAGGAAGAAGTTCAGATTCCATGCCTTACCCACAGTAAGTGACAGACATCATAGAATGTGAACATAGGTCTGTCTTAACTCCGAAGTCTTTGTCCTTTCTGCCATGCTGTGTTACACTTTCAGTTTTGTGCCTTGCACAAAGTAGGTGTTCAAGAAATGTGCTGAATTAATTAAAAGAAAAGTGGATATTGCAAACTGAGTGTGGGGACATAATAAAAAATGAGAGCTGAGAAACTCCATTTGGTTAGAAGACTGTGCTATGTGGATTGTGTTAATGATCCCAATATTTTACCCATCTCTGAATCTATGCCCTTTGCCATGTGACTCTGCAGAACCTCTAAAGGCCAATAGGATCTATTCCATACCCCTTGCAGCTGGGTGGCCCTTATGGCTTGCTATGCCTAACAATATGTGGGAGAAGTAATGGTGAGCCAGTTATGACCCTGAAGCTTGAGGCACTGTGTGTTATTTGTCTTGCTTGTTTCTTTGCCTAAGGTGACCTCTTGGACATGTGGAACAGAGCCCAGTCATCGTCTATCAGCCCACAACCAAATGGCCATAAGACATATGAGTGAGCCCACCTTAATCTGAAGTACTACCCAGCCCAAATTGCTGGCCCACAGGCTCCAGAACTAAATCAATACTTATTGTTTTAAGTTACTAAATTTTGAGTGCTTTTATAAGTAGCACTGTAGTGGCAATGGATAACTGGATAGACAAGCCTTTTTTGTTTTTGAGGAAGCAAGATTCTAAAAGTATTGATACATAGGAGATGGAGACACTGAATATTGGTACCTTTTTAAAGAGTCATATGAGGCATGGAACATGGGAGATTAAAGGAATTTAATTAGAGATAATTGGTTCAGTTTGTTCATTTTTACTTTTTTGAGGCAGAGTCTCACTTTGTTGCTCTTGGTAGGGTGCTGTGGTGTCATAGCTCACAGCAATCTCAGACTCTTGGGCTCAAGTGATCCTCTTGCCTCAGCCTCCTGAGTAGCTGGGACTACAGGTGCCGGACACAATGCCCAGCTATTTTTAGAGACAGGGGTCTTGCTCTAGCTTAGGCTGGTCTCAAACTCATCAGCTTTGGTGATCTGCCCACCTTGGCCTCCCAGAGTACAGTTTGTTCATTTTACCAATAAAAAACTGAGGCACAGGGAGGGAAAGTCACTTACCCAATGTTGTTGGAAGGAACTAGACCATTTCTGGTCCACTGTTCTTTCTACCATTTGACAGTAGAGTAACTAAGAGGAGCATAACCTAATGCAAGAAAAATAAACACAAATTTATAAGTCTGTGGATATTTGCATATTTTAACAGTGAAAAAGGAAGGAGCTCATGAGAGTGATATGCTCTAAGGAAAAGGGTTTACTGAGGGAGCAGCTCCTAAAAGTAGTTAATAAAGGCTGTAATTCAGAGTGTAGGTGGCAGATTTAGCTTTAGAGAAAGGAGAGAAAACCCCTTTGTTTTTTATTTCATGCTTCTTTATTCCATGAATATTTACAGAACATCAACTATAGGCAAAACATTGACATAATAATTGAAGATAACATTGGGACAAATATATCAATTTTATGAGGAAACAAAAGCATTATCTACAAATCAATTATGAGATAAGTGTACTCATTACCACCACTCCTAGTAAAGTTGAAGACCTAGCTAATACAATTATGATAACTTAAAAATCCCAATGGTTTGTAAAAAAAAATACAAATTTCATTACTTCCGAGTTACCAAATTACTTGCAAGTTACCAAAAACAATAGAAAAATTCAGCAATGTAGCTAACTTCAAAATAACTATACAAAATCAATTGTATTCCTATGTAAAAAAGTATTACAAAATAATATTAGAAGCAGAAAGATAGTATAGTATCAGCACCCAAAATAGAAAGTACCTATCAATATAACTTTAACAAGAAATGTGCAATTTTTTTTAATACATAATCATTTACAACTTGTTTGTTACAGAGTACACAAGACAAAATACAAATAGCAAACAAATTTTTTATCATGTTTTTACCAAAGCCTAAAAAAAAGATGACTAATATATATAAATAAAAGTAAAAAATAATTTCTAAAAAAAAAAAAAGCAGATCACCCCAAGTCTTATAAACAGTAGAAATAGAAATACTTCAAAACCAAAAAAACCCAACAACCCCATACATCATGGGGAAGAGAGATGAACAGAATCTTCTCTAAAGCCAATAGGCGAATGGCTACTAACTATATGAAAAAACGCTCTTCATCTCTATTAGAGAAATGCAAATTAAAACCACCCTGAGATATCATCTAACCCCAGCAAGAATGGCCTATATCACAAAATCTCAAAATTGCAGATGCTGGCATGGTTGTGGAGAGAAAAGAACGCTCTTGCACTGCTAGTGGAACTGTAAACTAATACAACCTTTTTGGAAGGAAGTATGGAGAAACTTTAAAGAACTCAACCTAGACCTCCCATTTGATCCTGCAATCCCACTATTGGGCATCTATCCAGAAGAAAAAAAAAACCTTTTACTATAAAGACACTTGTACTAGGCTGTTTATTGCAGCCCAATTTATAATCGCTAAAACGTGGAAACAGCCTAAATGTCCTTCAACCCAGGAATGGATTGGTAAGCTGTGGTATATGTACACTATGGAGTGTCACTCAGCCATCCAAAAAATGAAGATTTTGCAGCATTTATAATAACCTGGATGGAGGTAGAACACATTATTCTTAGTGAAGCATCACAGGAATAGAGAAGTAAGAATCCTATGTATTCAACTTTGATATGAAGACAATGACAATTAATGACATGGTGGGGCATGGGGGAAGGGGATATCAGACAGAGAAGGAGCGAGGGGGTGTAGGCAAAAAAAATGACTAATTCTCACACAAACTGGATTTAATTTTGATCAATGTATATTACTTAAACATCAATTTTTAATTCAACATGTCAATATGTTGTTTATCATATTGCATCCTTATTCATCAGTGCAATTTGTCTGTAATTTCCCCTTTATAATAATGTATTTTTTCTAATTTTACTATCAGAGTATCCAGACTAAGAATGATTTTGAAGTATTTCTATTTCTACTGTCTATAAGACTTGGCGTGATCTGCTTTTTTTTTTTTTTAGAAATTATATTTTACTTTTATTTATATATATTAGTCATCTATTTTTTTTTAGACTTTGGTAAAAACATAATAAGAAAAAAAATTGTTTGCTATTTGTATTTTGTCTTGTATATTCTGTAACAAACAAGTAGTAAATGATTATGTATTCAAAAAAAATTGCACAGCTCTTGTTAAAGCTATATTGATAGGTGCTTTCTATTTTGGTTGCTGATACAATGCTATCTTTCTTTTTCTAATATTATTTTGTAATTCTTTTTTATATAGGAATATAATTGATTTTTTATAGTTATTTTGAAGTTAGCTACGTTGCTGAATTTTTCTATTGTTTTGGTAACTTGCAAGTAACTTGGTAACTCCGAAGTAATGAAATTTGTATATTTTTTAACAAACCATTGGGATTTTTAAGTTATCATAATTGTATTAGTGAGGATCTTCAAAATTACTAGGAGTGGTGGTAATGAGTACATTTATCTCATAATTGATTTGTAGATAATGCATTTGTTTCCTCATAAAATTGATATATTTGTCCCAATGTTATCTTCAATGATTATGTCAATGTTTTGCCTATAGTTGATGTTCTGTAAATATTCATGGAATAAAGGAGCCTGAAATAAAAAAAGAAAAAAAAGAGGCAAAAAAAAAAAATTGGGGTAATACCTGGTATACAGCAAATGCTCAAATGGTAGTTACCCTTTCCATTCCAATTTTTCTAGCTGGGCTCAGTGGCTCATGCCTGTAATCTTAGCACTCTGGGAGGCTGAGGCAGGTGGATTGCTTGAGCTCACAAGTTCAAGACCAGCCTGAACAAAAGTAAGACCCCGTCTCTACTAAAAATAGAAAAACAGGCAAGAGGATTGCTTGAGCGCAAGAGTTGGAGGTTGCTGTGAGCTATGACAACATAGCACTCTACCTAGGGCAACAGCTTGAGACGCTGTCTGAAAAATAAAGAAAGAAAGAAAGAAAGAAAATGGTTTTTGTCCTTCCACCTTTCTCATTTCTTCTGCTGCAAACTATACAATCCTTTGTTGAATTTTTTTAAATTTTGCTTTATAAAATGTATCCTCCCTTTTAGTCTTTCCTCGGCAGTAGAAGGTGATGGTCTCTCCCCTTTTTGAATTTCTGTTCCTAATATTGCTCACAAGCTGAGTGATGAGATTAAGAAAGAAAGGTGTGTCTGCATTTTTTCTCCAGTCTCCTTCTTATCTCGTGAGTAAAGGATGTAGCTCTTCACAACTGCAACTTCCATCATTCAGAAGAATGTTCTCCACCATTTGTAGGACCTCCTTGTAAATCCATACCTTCCACACTACTGATCACCTGTGTCCCCTCCTCCCATCAACCTTGTGTATTCTACAATAACTGTCAGTTTTTTAAATTGAACAGGCTAGTTTTTCTTTCTATAACTGGTGATCAACTATGTTTGGGGGCCAAAGAATGCACTCAGCATTGTCACTGACCTCTTGTTATGGAATGAGAGGCACAAAAGAAGTGTGTCGATGTCATCCGACAGAGGAACAGAACAGGAAAATCATTAAAGTCTGACACAGGATGGGAAAGGGTTTTTAATTGTTGGACTGTTATTCCCTCCGACCTACTCAGGCTGAGTCACCTGTGTGAAATTTCTATCCAGAAAGATAAGCAGTGAATTGGAGGACTATACAGTTGACCTGGAGATGTGTGTGTGTATTGTGTGTGTGTGCAAATAAGGAATTACTGTTTTCACTAATTTTCAAGCTAGTAATCTCAAGCATTTATAAGTGGGGAAAATGTACTAAATCAATTTTTTACAAGTTATTATAGAGTTCTTATATGTTTTTTTTTTTTTTTTTCCTGTCACAGTCACAAACATAACAATGGTCAGCCCATTTGGTTCACTCTGGGCATCCTGGAGGCTCTGAAAGGTTGGGACCAGGGTTTGAAAGGAATGTGTGTTGGAGAGAAGAGAAAGCTCATCATTCCTCCTGCCCTGGGCTATGGAAAAGAAGGAAAAGGTAATAGCACTTCTGTATTTCTGACTACAGCACTAGAGTTCTTTGTGAATTAAGAGACGGAAGTTAGAGTAACTACTAGGGTATATTTTTTCCTTCTTAGAAGTAAATAGGGTGCTTGTATTCCTTTAGGAAATATAATTGTATCTTTATTATAAATGGAAATGACCGTTTAAAACTATAATATCTAAATTGGCAAATAAGCTAACAGTGAAACAGGTTCTAGAAACTTGCACTCAAAAAATCCTATTCATCAGTGCAGTTTTTAAAATTGTAATAAAATGTACGTTACATAATATTTACCATTTGAATCATTTTTAAGTATACAGTTCAGTAGCATTCAATACTTTCATGTCATTGAGTTACCATCACCACTATCCACTTCAGAACTTTGTCATCCTCCCCTAAATGGAAACTCACCAATTTTTTCATTTTTATTTTTTGAGACAGAGTCTCTGTCACCCTGGATAGAATGCTGTGGCCTCATAATTTGAGGTTACAGTAACCTCAAATTCCTGGGCTCAAGCGGTCTTCTTGCCTCAGCCTCCCAAATAGCTAGGACTCTAGATGCCTACTGTAACACCTGACTAGTTTTTTTTATTTTTAGCAAAGATGAGGTCTTATTCTTGCTCAGAGGAGTCTCAAACTCCTAAGCTCAGGAATCTACCCATCTCAGCCTCCCAGAGTGCTGTGTACCCAGTCTCACCAATTTGTTTTAACAATTCAAAAGAAAGATCACTCAATATAAGTGAACATTGAAATATAGATTATTCAGGCCCTAAATGTGTTTTAGATAGCTGTATTTGACTCATGAAAATGAAGTATCCTGCAGCAAATGCTTACTGGGGGTTCTTTTCATTCCTAGTTTAAAATTTATTTATAAAGCTCTCAACTATTTAAAGAACAAATGGAATGACATGAAATGAGCTTAGTTCTCCCTGTGTCACAGAGCAGAAGCCAGGTGACTAGCTGGTCCAGAGAACTTTTGTGTTAGTTTGTTTCAGGGTAGGCACCTACAGTTGGTGTCCAAGTGGGAACCCCTGCATGTTTCCAAAAGGCTATTTGATAATATGTATCGGGAGACCTGAAGATGTTTACACGAATTTTTCTATAATTCCTTTATAGGAATCTAACTTAAGGGAATAATCAGATATCAGGAGAAAGATTTGGGAAAGGGGATGCCCTTCACTAGGTTGTCTCTAATAACAAGAAAAGGGAACTGACCTAAGTGTGTAATGATAAGGATCTAATTAAAATCTGGCCTAGTTCCTTAAAATGGCATTTTTAAAGATTAAAAAAATGACACCCAAAATGTGTGTGATACAATATTGTACTATATAAAAAGAGAAAATAAAGCTATAGAGTCCTATAGTATGATAGTAAGTGTAAGAAAAAAGTACATACACATAGAAAGTCAAATGCAAAGAAATAAGAACGTTAACAAGAAACTGTGATACTGTATTTATTTCTGGTCTATCTTTCAAATTCTCTACAGTGAGTATGTATTACTTAGGTAATGAAGAAAATACATGTTTAAAGTGGTTATCAGAACCAGACAGAAAACCACTCTGATATAGAAGTATAAATACAGACTTCACAGCATCCTTAGGTCTAGGAGTAACCATTGACAACATGGGCAGCATTCTGAGCCCCGGTTTCCTGAGAAGGAAAATAGGGTGTCACGCATGAGGCATTATATATTCTAAAGTGAAGCTAACTACATGGGATAGGATTTACTAACAAAACTCAATGCTTATTTTCATAGTAATCCTCTTTAGAGAAAACAATCAACTGTCTAGAAAATGTTTCTCTGATACCTAAAGGTATTCTTTTACTTTCCTGTATCTTTATCATCTTACCTTTAACATTTATATCCAGTAGCCCCACCTTATCTGCAGTTTCATATTCTGTGGTTTTAGTTATCTGTGGTCAATAGCAGTCTGAAAATACTAAGTTATTTTGAGAGAGAGAGAAAAGAGAGACAAGGAGGGTCCATATGCACCTAACTGTCATTACGGTGTGTCATTAAAATTGTTCTATTTTATTATTGTTGTTGCTAATCTCTTATTGTTCCTGATTTATAAATTAAATATTATGGTAGGTATGTTTGTACAGGGAAAAACACATGTAGGGTTTGGTACAGCCACAGTTTCAGGCATTCACTGGGGGTTTGGAATGTATTCTTTGTAGATAAGGGGGGACCACTCTAGGTAGTACTAATCCACTACTCTTTCTCCATCCTATGTTTATGTCAGTTTTACTTCCTAATAATTAGAGACCTACATTTGAGTCATTTCCCTCAAACTGACTGCCATGAAACTAATTCTTCTAATACGTACTTACCAACAATTTTGTAGTCTTTTAGTACATGCTTGCATGCCTCCTTTGGGAAGACCCCAGTTTTATCAATGGCCTAGTACGTGTCGCTTCTCTGTCTAGATCTGGAATGGTAAGTTTCAGCACATAACGTAAGTGTTTTTCTCTTCGGAACTTACAAATGCTCTTTCATGGAATATGTGGAATGAGGGGATGACTAAGAAATATTTAGCATGTTTACCCAGACCTGCATGTTAGATATAAAAAAACAAGTTGGGAAGTAATCATCTATGCTTCCCAAGGGGCTCTTAATGGTTCTGTTGTTTGTTTTAGATCCCTAGGACTTTAACTTTTTAGAAGTTCTTATTTCCCTTCTTAAAAAGTCATTTCCCTCCTATGAAATGTTTTCAGCGTATGTATGTATAATGTTCTATAGGAGAGGGGTGTTTTCTAACTTTTTGAAATTATTGAACATGTAACTTTACAGTATATTGAACACGTGTCTTTACAATGTATCATTGAAGTTGTCCTATTTTATTATTGCCATTGTCAAGTCTCTTACTGTGCCTAATTTATAAATTAAACATTATCATAGGTATGTATGGATGGATGGATTATTTTTAAAGCCTGTGAAAGAATTATATCTCATTAACGTGTTTTGGGAGCTGGCTATTTGTCAAGAATAATGCTGAGCATTTTGCATAGATTCTCTCCCTTTACAAACTCCCAACAGATTCACGAGGTGGAAAATAGTATCTTAATTTATAGATGAGGAAACTGAGGCTTAGAGTTGGGCAGGTGTAAACTTCAATCTCAGACAGTATGATCAGACCTCATTCAATTATATACTGCCTCCCAGTGGTGGAAATAAAGTACTACATGTATTTTTGGGATAGGACTTTCTGACCCCAAAATTAGTAAATTGCTTGTAATATAATTAATACTGAATTACAGAAAGCTTTTAAGTCACTTTTTGATATATCGTATGTAATATCTTAGTTATATTTGAAATGTAATACCTAGGCCATTATGTATATCTGAGTGTGTGTGTTTCCAATAGCTAAGCCAGAAACAGAAAGGTTTTGTTCTGTTAGTTTGGATTATTCCTTCTTTTGCTCTATTCTGTTAGACCAAGTAAAATAGATGTAGTAATTTAGTATAAGCAATTTTCACCATATATGACAATCTTAGGAAGGCTTTTTAATTCAGCAAAAAAAAAAAAATTGTTCATTACCATTAGTTTTCTATTATTAAAACTTTT
This sequence comes from Galagoides demidoff, assembly GCA_963574575.1. NCBI lineage: Eukaryota > Metazoa > Chordata > Mammalia > Primates > Galagidae > Galagoides > Galagoides demidoff. The sequence goes on along the minus strand of CAUYQV010075870.1, from coordinate 11,031 downwards.
GGATCTTTTGAATGAAACTGTTCTCCTTTTCTCCTCATGTCAGGTAAAATTCCTCCAGAGAGCACACTGATATTCAACATTGATCTCCTGGAGATTCGAAATGGACCAAGATCTCATGAATCGTTCCAAGAAATGGATCTTAATGATGACTGGAAACTCTCCAAAGATGAGGTGACCCTCTTCCTGTCCTTCCTTCCTTCCCTTCCTTCTGTCACTTTTAAAAATATATATTTTTAAAATTTATTTTTATGGGTAAATGATATTTATTTATACTTTATTTTTTTAAATTCTGATGTTGGCTGAACTTGGTGGCTCGCACCTGTAAAATCCTAGCACTTGGGAGGCCAAGGTAGGAGGATTGCTTGAGCTCAGGAGTTCAAGACCAGCCTGAGCAAGAGTGAGACCCTGTCTCTACTAAAAATAGAAAAATTAGCCAGAAGTCATAGGGAGTACGTATAGTTCCAACTACTTGGGAAGCTGAGGCAGGAGGATGGCTTGAGTCCAGGAGTTTGAGGTTGCTGTGAGCTAGATTGATGCTACAGCATTCTACCTAGGGCAACAGAGTGAGACTTTGTCTCAAAAAAATAAAATAAAATGCTGATGCTTTGGAAGTTTACTTTTTCATAGGAAATCACTATTTTGGAGAGAAATATACTGAGACTTAAAAAGCACCATTCAGGCATTTACTTTTTTACTTTCACCCCAGTGCTTAAGGCTCACTGTATCTTATCCTAACCCTGGCGTCTTTGGAAGGTCCAATTTGGCCAATCCAATTCCCATTTACTGTTTCTGCCTAAGAAACTAGATGTCCTAAGAAATAGCTCGTGTGAAGAGTTTCTGTTAAAAACTTTAGATTAGCTATTAAGTGCATTTTATAGAGATTTCCTAGCAATTACCAGCAAGTAATTTACATGTTCAGTTTTGTTTAGGTTAGCACATGGAGAAGAGACACTCCAGCCTGGGTTTTCTATGGCAGGAGACTTTCCCTAACCCTATCAAAGTCCAGGCCATTGGGCAAGGAGAAAAGGAGAGGCTTTTCGCCACAGCCATTGCTACACATTCCCGCCTTAGGCTGGCTGCTATGGAGAAAGAAGTGGAGGGAGATATTTATCCCCATGTTTTGTGTCAACCTACATGATCCATTCTGGCCTAGTTGGTCACATGTCAGGTCCTTTTTTATTTTATACTTTCATTAATTTCACTACTAATGGTCAAGAAATGATTAAGTCTTAAATAATTTCATTATGAACCACTGGGTCTTCATGATCTGCAGCAGTTAAATGTATAATATCTCACAGTGTTACCAGTCATAGGCCTTATTCTTCTATCCCAAATAGATTTTAATGTCCTTTCATTAAAAAATATTGAATATACAGTACATTCATATGATTCAAAGATAACCCAGGACAAAAAGATATTTATTTAAAAGTCTTTCTCCTACTCATGTCCTCTTCTACCCCGACCCCTTTATCCAGCTTTATTAATCTCCTATATATCCTTCCAGTGTTTCTCTAGGCAAATACAAGTAAACACAAACACATATTCTTATTTCTTGCTTTCTTACACAAAAGGTAGCAAACTACTACTGTTTGGCATTTTGCTTTGTGCACACAGTACATCCTGGAGCTATGTATGATACAGGCTACATTAATCCATATAGTTTCATCATCTTTTTAAATGTTTTTACAACTGCATTAAATCATTTGAACTTAAAAATAAACATGCACTACCTGTTTGCATGTTAGGGGTGGGAGAAAATGAAGATTTTAAATTAAAATGAAGATTGGCCCATTGGTCATTCAGAAGTATGTTGTTTAATTTCCATATAATTATAGCTGGGTATTGTGGCAGACACCTGTGGTCCCAGCTACTCAGGAGGCTAAGGCAAGAGAATCACCTAAGCCCAAGAGCTGGAGCTTGCCGTGAGCTGTGATGCCACAGCACTCTACTGAGGGTGACAAAGTGAGACTCGGTCTCTTAAAAAAATAAAATAAAAATAATTTCCATATAATTGAACAGTTTTCAAAGTTCTGGAACCATCATTCTACTCTCTGCTTATATGATGTCAACTATTTTAATAAAAAGATGCAATAATATTAAAAAGTAAAAATAAATTAAAATGAAGATTTTAAGTAGTGTAGGGATATTATTAAAAATGAAAATACAGGTTGAAGTGTATTATGGTGAAGCTAGTGGGAAATTTGGAACGGTATTTTATTTGTATTTTTAAACATTTGAATGAAAAGGGAAAATTGTTGCCTTGCCACTCATCAGGCTGGACTCTGCTTTAGTTTCTGAGATCGGAAAGTTGTGATTAGGCTCAATGAGGGTGGTATGATTATAGCCAGATCCACAGCACCTACTACTTACAGACATTTATACAAGTCAAAAATACAATCATTTATAAAATCTGGTTTTAAGAGATGTTTCTGGAATTCTGACTCATAGAAAAATAGATCTGAATAATTTAATGAATTGAAAGACAGCAGTCTTTCAAATGCCTGGCTTTATTTAGACTGAGATTAGCAACAGGTGGTATGCTTTAATTGGGTATTTTCTAGACAATATAAGCTTAATATTTGATATAATCATTATGTATATGATAAGAGCTTTAAGTCTGAGCAGTATTTTGTGTCACCATTGTGACAATATAGCAACAGTTTTTTTTAAGATAAAAGAATTCTTATAATTCTTTTACTATCATTAGAAATATCTCATAAAATAATCAACAATATCAACAATATGGAGTGGTGCCTGTGGCTCAGTGAGTAGGGTGCCATATACCGAGGGTGGCAGATTTAAACCTGGCCCTGGCCAAACTATAATAAAAAATAGTCGGGTGTTGTGGTGGGCACCTGTAGTCCCAGCTACTCGGGAGGCTGAGGCAAGAGAATTGCCTAAGCCCAAGAGCTGGAAGTTGCTGTGAGTTGTGACACCACAGCACTCTACCAAGGTTGACAAAATGAGACTCTGTCGCAAAATAAAAATAAAATAATCAACAATATGTTAGGGTTTGGAATATTGGAATTAGAATATTCCTAACACAAAGAAATGTGAAATGCCTAAAGTGATGATACCCCAAATGCCTTCTTTTGATTATTTCACAGTATATACCTGTATCAAAAAATATATGTATGTGTGTGTGTCACAAAGCAATTGTTTAGTAGTTATTATATATAGTTAAATGAACTCCCAGTTAATGTATATGATATTGATTGGCTCAGTGTGAGCATCTTATAAATCAGAGTTATTAATGAGAGCCACTATTTTGTAGGTTAAAGTGTATTTAAAGAAGGAGTTTGAGAAGCATGGTGCAGTGGTGAATGAAAGTCATCATGATGTTTTGGTGGAGGACATTTTTGACAAAGAAGATGAAGACAAAGACGGATTTATATCTGCCAGAGAATTTACATACAAACATGATGAGTTATAGAGATATGTCTACCCATTTTATCTAATATTCATCTTTAAGAGAGGATAATCAACTTCAAAGAAAGTTGTAATTTTTAACATTGTTCTTGCTTTGTTTTTTTATTTTTATGTATTTTTTTCTGACTCTTATTTAAAGAACCCCTTAAGATTTCAAACTATCCATGTCTTTCCAGTAAGTTATTGGGAAGAAAAAACTAATGTGAATAGAAGACTTCTAGATTGTTTTCCACTTTTACATATGAAGATTTGTTTTACCTTTTTAGTTGTCATTGACAAATATTGCAATGGCAAACAGACTATGGCATGAGATCAAGTTAGAGCACAAATCAGCACCCTGCATTTCTGCCTCCCTCCACTTTCTCCAAGGTAGAGACTGACATATTTGAAAAGCCTTTTGTAATAGCCCAAAGCTTGCTATTTTGATGTTATAATGAAATAGTTTACTTTACCTGCCTTTGCATCTTGAGGACAAAAGGAAAATGGTATTGGACTTTACTTGGTAACAGCTACTGCTTTACTAAAGAGAGGTGCAATGCTGAAGTTGGTAACAAAATTAATAACTTGTATAAATATGTATACATTGAAACATTCTGCCTCGGACTCAAGCTGCATACAGTACAGCTCCTAGTAACTAATGGTCTATTATGATAAATAGGACGAATCATTTATGTGTTTGTTTCTTTGTAATACAGTGATGCATCAAAATATTATAGGCAAGATAGAGAATAGTATTTATATTCAAACTTTATTTTAAATCTAGCAGATTGCCTTCCTGGTTCTTAATAGATGAAGTCTGTAACTAAGGTATTATACTATACTAATATTGTATTATAAGAGAAATTAGTAAGCCATTTAAAATTTCCCATTTCTGCCTCATCCAAAAATGAGCAAACTGGGCTGGGTGCTGTGGCTCCCCTCTCTAATCCTAGAACTCTGGGAGGCCCACGTGGGTGGATTGTCTGAGCTCACAGGTTTGAGATCAGCCTGAACCAGAGCCAGACTGCATCTCTAAAAAAATAGCTGGGTGTTGTGGTGGGTGCCCATAGTCCCAGCTACTTGGGAGACTAAGGCAAGAGAATAGCTTAAGCCCAAGAGTTCGAGGTTGCTGTGAGCGTGATGCCACAGTACTATACTGAGGGTGATAAAGTGAGACCCTGTCTGTAAATAAATAAATAAATAAATAAATAAATAAATAAGAGCAAACCTATAGTAGCTATATTGAATGAACATCATCCTGGGTCAAAAAATTATTATATAATTTTATCTTAAATTAGCTTTTATACTTAATATTTTTTAAAAGTCACAAATCTTCATTCATTAACATGACTATTTTATAGTTTACAAAATGATAGCAAGTACATTATTGCCTTTGATGCTCATTGCTCTGAAGTCTATGAAAAAAGCCGATGGATCTTACTGGAGCCATTTCACGGATGAGGAAATTATCATTCAAAGAGATTAACTGTCAAGCCCAGTGTCAACAGCACCTGGACAGCCGGTTTCAGTCCCAAGTCCTGTTCTTCCTCTGAATGAAAAAGTGGGATTTCTCCTGAACTGTCAGACCTGATTTTCTCCTGTTTGTTCTTCTGTTGTTTGTCTGTGAGTCCTTATCCTCTGAGGATGGATTCATGACTATTTTGGCACATTAGAATTCTCCCTATGATCCAGGAATGACCCCAGTTTCATAGAATAATCTTGGGGTTAGCTCTGAATTGCCTCAAAATCCTCAAACAAGAGGTTCCAGGTGTGTGTCTTTCATTCCTATTTACTTGCATGTTTTGTAAACTTATGAACAAGTATTACAATTGTATATAGACTACTTTCACCCATTACCTATTTATATGTTTATATTTTCCTCACTAAAACATGGGAAGAATGTAGGATAAAACCTCTCTCCAAAGAAATCAGCAACATCTTAAAAATTATAGTAGAACTTCTGTAAGGACTAAAAAGGACTGTAAGAAACTGGTCAACATATGGAGGTGGTGAACATAAAGGAACCATGTAAACATCGTTTATGGTCTATGAAAATTAAGTCAATATAGGGACGTGGTTGAAGTAGGGAGGAGGTCAACAAAACAGAGGTTCTGCTATGTTAAGTTGTGACTGACATTTTCCTGAGCCTGGAGGAGTTATAAGCCACATTACAGAAAGTCTTTACCATACAAGGAAAGATAGTAGTCTGTCTATGGTGCTACTTTCTATAAACATTACTGATGCTATCCATATCTACAGTAGAGCAGGCCAGGTAAAAAGAGTTTTGATTATTCAGGCATCATTCTTTTTTTAATCTTATATGAGTTTGCATCAGTTACCACCTAAGTATTTGGACACACGCGTGAAATGAAACATACACATAGACAATGGTTGTTTCTAAGTTAACCTGCATTTTTGGTTTAATTGTATCTTTGCACCTTTCCGTTAATGAGACTGATCAAACATGAACTGTGACTTCATGCGTACAGTCACGCCTCGTTTAACTTTGGGGTTTTGCTCTGAGAAATGCATCATGAGAACATCACAGAGCGAAGTTAACAGGCCTAAACAGGAGAGCCTGTGACACACCTCTAGGCTGTCTGGTACGGCCTACTGCTTCTAGGCTAAAAACCTGTACAACATGTGACTATGCTGGAGACAGTTGTAACACAATAGTATTTGTATATCCAAACATAGAAAAGGTATAGTAAAAAATATGGTATAAGTGGTAGAAAATGGTACACCTGTATAGGGCGCTTGTCATGAACGGGGCTTGTGGAAGTGGAAGCGGTTCTGAGTGAGTAGTGAATGAAGGAAGGGCCTAGGATCTCACTGTACACTACTGTAAACCTTAGAAACACTGTATACTTAGGCTAAGTTAAAGGTTTTTATTCAGTGACAAATTAACCTTACCTTACTGTAAATGCTTTTACTTTGTACCCTTTTTAATTTTAAAAAAACGTTGTGGTTGTGACGCTTTGGTAATGATGATGAGCTTAAAACAAACAGGTTGAACAGCTACTGCACAAAAATATTTTCTCTCTATCCTTCTGTCAGCCCTTTTCTACTTTTAAAAGCTTTTGCTTCTTTTTTTATTTTCAAACTTTTTTTGTTAAAAATTAGGCACACACACACATAGAAGCACAGGCCTACACAAGTCAGCATCATCAAGATGTTGCTAGGCAATGGGAATATTTCCAGCTTCATTATAATCTGACGCGATTGCCGTGGTATATGCAGTTTGTTGACCAAAATACAATGGTGAGGTGCATGACTGTATGTAATTTGACTCATTTACACTGCTCACTGTGTCATATTTAAATTTGTCTGACTGCGTTGTGTTATTTTTTAAAATAAAGTTTATTTTAAATAAAATAAAGTAATAATTGGTTTGTGAAAAATTCTTTAAGCACCAGTTTCCTCAGAAGTTTGATTTTCTGAACTAGTTTTCTTATGTTGAAAGTAGGTGAGGGAGCTTGACAGGTAGTGGAAGGAGAGGGGTATAGTGACACTTTGTGCTTCTGATTATTTACTCTGTTTAGATGTATTTGTAAAAAATTTAAAAAGCGTGGCAACCTTACTTTTTCTCTGCCGCACATTGGAAGAGTACAAGATTTCTTGGACCATACATTGAATACACAAACACTAACTAAAGCTGGAGAGCAAAAAAAAAGGTCTGTGCTGTACATCCTTTCCATGATATCTGACACCACAGATAAGCAAAAAAAATTTAAAAAGTCCTTAAAAGTCAGCATTTGCAGCCTTAAAAAAAGATGGAGACTTTACCTCTTTTACATTTACATGGATGGAGCTGGAACATATCCTACTTAGTAAAGTATCTCAAGAATGGAAGAAAAATCCATTGTATCCAATGTACTCAGTACTATTATGAACCAATTTACCATCACTCACACTTTCATATGAAGACTAGATCGCAACTATAGCCCAGGATGAAGTGGGGGGGATGGGAGAGGAGGAGGGAGGTCTGATGGAGGGAGGGTGAATGGTGGGGTCACACCTATGGTGCATAATGCAAGGGTACATGTGGAATCTATTAAGTATAGAGTATAAATGTTGTAACACAATAATTAAGTAAATGAGACGAGGTTTACATTAACCAGTGTGACGTAAACGCTCCTAATTCCATATGAAACCAGCACATTGTACCCCATAAATGCATTAATGTATACACGATCTAAAAAATAAAATAAAAATTTAAAAAATTAAATAAATAAAAGTCAGCATTTGACCAGTGGCCACAGGTTGAACACCCCTACTTTAAATGGTCTTGAAATAGAATTAAACCTTGAGCTTTAAGGGTGATATTTAATAGTGAACTTTTAGCACTGGAGTGTTTTGGGTTTTTTTTTTTTTTTTTTGAGTGTTTTGGTTTTTGTGGGAGTGTTGGAGGAAGGAGGAGAGAAGGTGGTGGTTCTTATCACTGTTGTTTTGGTTTGGGATTTGTGGATAACAGGTGGACATTATGATGATTCATGTCTACTGAGTAAATTAGTGCTATAAAACACCTTACGTGATTAAATTAAATGCTGAGTTGCCATAAAGACAACAAGAAACAATGATTTCTGATTCAGATGAAGTAATTAGCCATTTGGATCTTCCCTGTGAAAATGAATTTGTATAATACTTTTCATTTTATTCACGATCTACAATATTGCTGACATCTGTAATGTTATTTGAATATAGCCATGCTCACTTCCGACTGAACTGAGTATGAGTGATTTCTCCCTACAGTTTAGACACTGCAAAAGGAGAAAAAGAAATGTGATGGCATGTTATGAGAAAAAAATACTCCTCACAGCTTTTTATTAATTTATCATCACAATGGTAACCCTGGGGGGGAGGAATAAAGAGTTGCTTTTTCAGAGATGCAAAGCACTTAGTTTGAATTAGAATCTAAAATGTCAAACATGATTATACACTCATATGCCCTTTCTTTTTTTTTTCTATTTTTTTCTTTTTTTTTTTTGAGCTCACAGCAACTTCCAGCTCTTGGGCTTAGGTGATTCTCTTGCCTAATCGCCTCAGCCTCCTGTAGCTGGGGCTATAGGTGCCCACCACAACACCCAACTATTCTTTTGTTGAAGTTTGGCCAGACCAGGTTTGAACCCGCCACCCTCTGTATATGGGGCCTGAGCCCTACTCACTGAGCGACAGGCACCGCCCCCCATATGCCCATTTGAAAGCATTATTATTATGGTACTTGCATCTCTTAATATTTATAGCATTTTTTAGTAGGGTTTGTGTATAAGTACAATGATATCCACACATTTTTACATATGATTTTTGAGTCTTTATTGGAAGAGAAGTTCTTTTTGAGAGGTCAAAGACCAAAAACAAAAGACCATCCTGAAACGTGAAAGAAAGGAAACGGAGTCCAGGTTCTGTGTGGGCAATGCCAGCCTTTATTTCCACCTGGGTGCGGGCGAGCTGAGTTGGAGAAGGAAGTCAGCACGTGGGTTAAGGCGGGTGAGAATTCAAAGGGTCAGAGGGTTAGGAATTGGCACATTCACACTTTCCTGGATGGGACATTTGTGTCCTCATTTCTTCCTGAGCTAGTGGGTTCTATTTGACTCTATCACTTTCTTTCTTTAAAACACTTTCATCTGCCCTCTGCTACCTCCAGCTCCCTGCTTCAGGCTGACTGAAGAGAGAGCCTTAGCAAACATGGGTTTCAGGACATAGTCCTGGAATTCAATGAGAGGCATACCTTGGTTCCTAAAGGTTGCAGTCATGGATAAATGATTTACACTTTAGCATACAGCAGAATCATGTGGGGTGTGTTAAAAGTGCAAATTCCTGAACCCTTTCCCTGGGGATAATCACTAATTTTTGATTGGGCCCATTAATGTGCATTTTATCCCACTTTCTAGGTGATCCTGATGGAGGTAGTTCAAAAACCTTAATTGGAGAAACAGCTTCATTAAGTCTCTGCCCTTGAATATATAGTCTCCTATATTTTTCTCTTCTATGAACCTCCTTTCTTCAACCCAGAAAGCATTGTGCATTCGGGCAACTAATTGTGCCTAAAAAATGAATGGATAGCCAAAAGGCTGAGTTGTGTGGACATACCATCTTCCCCAGGGTTAGAAATCCTTACCATTCTGAATTCTTACAGCAAAAATTATAAAGGTATGTTTTTGTGAACATCTTCCCTACCAGAAGAAGGAAAAGAGCACCAGACTTTCCCCCAATTACTCTTACATTATTTTTTCAGAATCATCTGCAACCCACCCTTGTAAAAAAAAATGTAGTCATATGTAGATGAAAAAACTATATATATGATGGGTGTATTATATATATTACGGTAGTGAAAGGGGTTTGGCAGTGTACCTGGAGATGAGACCAGGAGAGGTTCAGGCCAAGTCTAATGAAAGGGGATTGAGCCCCACTTGGACAAAGCTGGCTGCTGCACCAACAGTTGGTTTTATACTGGGCGTAGCGGGGAGGAAGATTCCATGGGTTGCTGGAAGGCTTTGGCAGGCTAGAATCTCTAGCAAAACTCTTGGGGTGGGGGCCAGGTAGATCTTTTGTTCTGGGAGGGGAGGTAGGGAAGGGTATAGGTACCTAACAAATAGATACTGTTTATAATCCACATGTATAGTTTTATATCAAAGATAGTCATTGAAATCCTCTCTCTAGTAGATGATTCCTCTCTATGAAAACTTTTCTTTACCATGGAGTTAAATTTCCTTCTGTCCATTTGGACTCTGTCTTTCTGGAATTCCCTGCATTTCTGTTTCACTGAGAATTTAAGTAAAAATGTCCTAGTAGTTCTTCATTTTAAACCAAAAATAATCTTTCCCCACCTCAACTTGAAATTCAGGCTATTAAATGGTTTATCTTGATCTATTTAGATTATTGTTAAGGAAAAGGATAAAGGTGGTTGTAGTGGGTTGGAAGAGTCAGGGAGATCCCTAACGTGGGGCCCACTGAAGATTCTTTTGTTCACCAGTTCTTTGTGTTTCTGCCCTGCTAGCAAAGCCCCTGGTATAAAACGGATGACTTCAGTATGAGTCAGTGCATAATCTATAAACCCAGGCTAAGTGTCTGTGAGCTAGACTAACGTCAATTTTGTTTTATGATCTAAAAACAAATGACATGAAATATTTGCTGAGGTTTGACTCTAAAAAATTCAGAGTAAAGCAAATGGTATCCCTGGGGTCTCTAGTGTCAGCTAAGTTATAACCCACTTGGGGATTTCTGGGAATTTACAAGTCATTTCATTAATTTAAAAGTCCACACTGCAGTAGGATTTGGATCATTTCCTCCCCCAGGAAACAGTTGCAATAAAAGGGATTCCACACACAAAGTAAATTGAGGTACCAAGGGATAGTTTTCATTATTATTAAGAATGAAGCAAGGATAGGGAGACACTTTGGGGTTTAGTTACAATTTCTTTTTTTTTTAATTTCTTATAGCATAACTGTGTACATTAATGCGATCATGGGGTACAGTGTGCTGTTTTCATATACATTTTGAAATACTCTCATCAAACTGGTTAACATAACCTTCATGTCATTGTCTTAGTTATGGAGTTAAGACATTCATACTCTGCTTAGTTACAATTTCTTACAGCATTCTCTCTCATTCGTTTGTTGGGCT
>CAUYQV010075869.1:0-14001 GCA_963574575.1 Galagoides demidoff | reverse complement strand
TCAAAGTGGTAAAATTCAGAGCAACCTGAGAAGTGAATTCAAAAGTGGAGACTACATTTGCTGACTGGTTTGTAATACAAAACACATACATACAATCCCCATTTTTTTCAGTGTATATGTCAACAGGCCAAGACCTCTGAGCATCAAAATAAGTTATCTTGTACATTACAGTGCACAAAACAGAGGAAAAGATACTTTCTTGGAAGGTGACTAAAGGCATTTTATAAAAGGTCCATATCACCCTAAAATGGAAGGACTGGGCTTGAGTGCCTTCTGGTCTTCATTAACTTGATCCCTCCTCTTCTTTGGTTGCAGTGGCCTCAGTGGCAGCCGTTTCTTCTACATGTTCTGCTGGCTTCTCTTCTTCCTCCTCCTCATCCTCTTGGGAATAGAGGTCTGGGTACTTCTGCATACATTCCTGCATGGCCCGGAACTGGTCTATAAAGTCTGATCCCTTGACATCCTCTGTACTATAGTGGAAGCATGAAAAGGCTGACTTGAACTGTTCCCCACAGGGGCCGCTCGCCATTCCCCCAAGGCATGGGCAGTTCCAGTTTATGACTCCATTTGGCAGTATCAATCCATGCTTCTTGTATGGATCATTGGGGTCATCAGCCACCAGCTCTGCACTGCTTGGGGTTTCATGGTCTTCTTTGGTCACAAATATGATTCGATCCTTCCCTTCCTGCCGGCAGTAAGACATGGCTGGGCCCGGCACTTAGACCTTCCAAAAGCAAGATGGCAGCAGCTTCACCCCGTCAGAATACTAGATTTTTTATTCTGATGAAATGCCTTTCCTTAGGCAAGCAAAGCAATGAGGACAAACTATAAAAACAAAAAATACTAAAAATAGGGGGGATGGGGCTCATGCTTGTCACAGTGAGTAACTGATTAGTTCCTCTGTCTTCTATGACAGAACGTAGGTAGAAGTTACATATGATTAACTAGGCCAAGGATTCTGGTCTCAGGAAAAGTGGCTACTAGCCCTGCCATAATCTCATTTAATCCTCACAACCAAACTATGGGTAGGGATGACTGTTGCACACATTTTGTAGATGACAAAATTGAGGCTTCATGGGTAGACAAACTTTTCTTCCTCTGTTTGCTGCAATTTAGTTGTTGAGAGGAGCCCATTATAGGGAGCCATGGAACAAAATGCCCACAGGAGTGTGGCTGCTGCATCGTTGTCTGAATCGTTGACCTTCCAGTTTTCTTTCTCCCACAATTCTCCTGCATTCTTGTCATAAATGTCTCAGGACCACTGGTTACTTTTATCCACAACCCCTCACCCCTTTTTAAAAGTCCTTCTTTTTCTTTCTTCTTACTCTCTTTCCTTCACTCTTCTTTTTTTTGGCTGGGGCCAGGTTTGAACCTGCCACCTCCTGTATTTGGTGCCCTTCTCCTTTGAGCCACAGGCGCAGCCCTCCTTCACTCTTTCTTTCATTTTAAAATTTTGGAACCTGGGAGTATAGATTCAAGTTGCCCTGAGTATGTGCTCTCCTCTGCCCTTTTTTAAAACTAAAGATTTCACTGTTACGCTCCCTCTCATGAAAGCCAATTACCAGGCCTTATCCCACCTGATTAGTATCATCTTTGATTTTCACTCACTTTACTCATAAGAAGTTGCTCAGAGTCTATCAGATGGGTCAAGAACAAGTGTTGTGGTCCTAAAGGTTGCATTTTTTCCAGTCATTACTTTCATAACTTTGAGATAAAGTCCTTTCAGTATGGGCTTCAGATGATACCTCCTCAGCAGTGTTGTCTCCAAGTGCTAAACACCTTTTGAACTGGAGGACAAACCCTTGCCTCATTCAGCTTCTTTTCCTTTCTTTCTCTTTCTTTCCCCTCTTCCCTCCCCTCCCCTCCTCACTCCACCCTACTGTTGCTCTGCTCCTTTACTCTCCTTCTCCTCACCTCCCCTCTTCTCCCTCTCCCTTCTTTCTTTCTCTCTCTTTTCTTTTCTTTTTTTTTTTTTTTTTTAAGACAGAGCCTTAAGCTATCCCCCTGGGTAGAGTGCTATGGCATCACAGTTCACAGCAACCTCCAACTCCTGGGTACAAGCGAGTCTCCTGCCTCAGCCTCCCAAGTACCTGGGACCACAGGCACCCACCACAACGCCCGGCTATTATTTGGTTGCAGCTGTCATTGTTTGGTGGGCCAGGCTGGATTTGAACCTGCCACCTTAGGTGTATATGGCTGGCGCCTTAGCCACTTGAGCCACAGGTGCCGAGCCTCTCTTTCTTTCTTAACAAACATCATGCTTTGCCTTTCTCCACTGACAGGTCCAGCCACCCCTAGTTCAGCTCCTGATCTCAGTGGCTGGGCTGGTTTACTGGTTCCTTGTAGGCCATTGTCCTGCTTGGCCACCCTGTCTAGTCAATGGGGGCTGCCTAGCTTCTTCTCCTGCTTGCCCATCCCACACTAACAAGGAGGAAAATGGTTGCTTCATCTCTCCTTGGCCCAAAGAGCCTGGTTTTTGCATGGAAGCTGTTAGGGCCCCCAGAGACGACATGTCTACCATTAGTCAGAGTGCAGCCCAGGACTGAGAGTGGCCCAGAATAACCTGGGAGATTTGGTTAGCAAGGCATGTCCCTGAGCCTCATTTCAGACCCGCAGAACCCAATCTCAGGTGGGCCTGCGATTTACCATTCTGCTGGCTATCCCGTGATTCAAGCTTAAAGCTTCTGAAGCAGCCCATGCCTTCATTTTATATCCAGTGAGGACACTGATAGCAGTGACGGAGCTGAAGTGAGAGCCCAGGACCAAGTGGCACTAGTCATTGCACTCTGTGCTGCTGTTCTTTATTTCCTCTTTCCTATGACTATGGAGACAAAAGCCCAGGTCCTGGGCATTTGGGCCCTAGCAGCCAGGTCAGTGGGCTGATAGTTGCTTAGGAGCAGCAAACCCAGGAGCTAGAAACTGAAGTCTGCGACTGGCCCTCAGAGGCTGTTTCTCAGTGTTTCCAGCCTATGGCTTTGTTGTGAACGATCCCCTCCTCTGTCCCGACCTAGTCCTCCCCTAGGCCCAGCTGCCTACCCTCATCCTGGGCCCCACACATGCGTACATCTCCATAAACTTCCATGCCACACTGCCTGACCTCCTGTGGGGCCATGGGGGTCTAAGGCCACTCTACCTTCCATGACTCCTGTGTCACAAAGAAAGCAAAGATGGATGGGGAGCACATTTGAGCAGAGGAAGAGCTTTGACATCAGTATCACAGGAGTCAAGTCCCAGGCCTATGTGACTCTGAGCAAGTCACTGATCCTCTCTGGCCTGTGCAGTGTCATTCAGTGTGTTTGTCTGTTTGGCTTCTCATTCTCTAGCTTGGTCTACTCTGCCCACGGGCCCCAAGGAAGACAAGCCAGGAAAAAACAATTTTTCTCCATCAGGCTAAGGGGACCTCTGGTTTTGCTCAGAATTTTATGCCCAGTAGCTACTAGCACCAGTGCTGCCCTGTAGAAAGTACTTAATGAATATTTGTTGAATTATGGCACCCATAGCTCAATTGGCAGGGCCCTGGCCACATACACCAAGGCTGGTGGGTTTGAACCTGGCCTGGGCCTACTAAACAATGACAGCTGTGGTAAGAAGCACTCTATCCAAGGCAACTCTATCTCAAAAAAAAAAAAAAAAAAAATATATATATATATATATATGTGTGTGTGTGTGTGTGTGTGTGTGTGTGTTTATTAGAATTTAGAGGCACAGAGATACTAATAATCAGGAGAAGCCTTTGAACTGAAAAGGCCTCTCCAGGCTATACTTCCTGCCAATAAGCTCCAGTAAATTCTTTCCCTGAGTCAGTTCAATAAACCCTACTTTGTGCCTAAGGCTCTGATTATGATCAATAAAGCCCTAACACATGGTCTTGGCCGCCTCATCTGTAAAATGATGAACTGGATAAGATGGTTCTCCTCCTCCCTCTACCTTCTCTCTGGAACTTTCATGCCCTCTCACTGGTTATCCTGGAACTTCATGCCCTCTCGCTGGTTATCCTGCTGGTCTCTGCCCCCCTGAGCCACCGGCCCACTCATCACTCCCCTATTCACAGGCGGGTGTGCCTATAGCCAGGCCTCCCTGCCTCTTTCTTCATGACCTTATGGGCTGGGAAAAAGAAAAGAAGCTGGACATTCTTTTAGTTCTGCCTCTTCCTGTTGACATGTGTGACCTCTTCAACCCTCTCAGCCATCAGCCAGTCCACAATGCTTCTGAGACACCAAACCCTGCCCTGAGCATTCTGAGGGAATCAATTAGGAGACAATTTCTGCCTTCCAGAAACTAGCTGTGTGTCTAGGGGAGGAGATCACACACAGGAAACTCAAATGATGACAAGAGGTGTCACGACACAGCACACAGTTCATTCTCTGAGGAGAATAATGAACTTAGGGTCAGGAGCAGTGCGTTGGTGCCTGGGTTCTGACTCTGCACTTCTTAGCATTTGGATCTTAGGCAAGTTGGAGATCTGGGCCACAGTACCCTCTCTATAAAGTGGGGGAAACAGGGCCCCTTATGAAATATAAAATTACGCATAGGCCAAGATCCACTGGTGGGTCTAAACTCAGTGGGCAGAAGTTGGAGGAGAAACAGGTTATTTGCATAGTCTCAAGTGTTTCCCTCAAGATACCAATTATGGAAACACTACCAGACACTACCTTAATCAAGTGATTAAGGTTAACGTGACAAGGTTAATAAGACAAATGAACATCATGTACCTCCAGTATGATACACTGAGAAGGACACCACATCACTTCTGAGGGGTTCTTGCCGAAAGTGCATAACCTCAGTATAGTCATGAGAAAAATATCAGAACTTTCTTGAGATTTGTAGTTAGTGATATTGTGCCAATTTTAATTTCCTGGTGTTGATAATGGTACTATGCAGTGTAAAATGTTAACATCAGAGGAAGCTGGGAGAAGGATACATCAGAACTCTTGTATTTTTACAGCTTTTCTGGAAGTCTAAAGTTATTTCAAAATAAAGTTTGTTTTAAAAAGTAACTCAGCATTTTGTGAGGAGTTAATGAGATGATGTGTATAAATAAGGTGCTTAGTGCTGACACAGGAAGGGCTCAAGAAGTTTTTTTGTTTTTTCTTTTTAAGGCAGTCAGATCCTCAAGAAGTTTTAACCCCTATTATTTTTGTTATTTGGCCTGACAAATACTAAGGATGGCAGGTAAAGAAAAGGGCAATCCATTCAAAGCACAAGGATTAGCTGAGCAGAGACCTAGAGGCAGAAACGTACAAGCTCTGTTTGGAGGCCATAAGCTGACTAGACAGGCTAAAGCAGAAGGCTTTAATTTTTTTTCTTTAATAGGAGAATAATGGGAAATGAGGCAGGAAAGGCCTCAAATTTCAAACTGGAGAGCCAGCTTCAACTAGAGAAAGGCAGTAGGAGGTAACCAATGTGAAAAAGTAGCAGGAACCTAAGAAGTTCCTGCATTTCAGAAAGGCCCAAGTAAGGAGGGGCCCTCACTGCCCTGCAGAGCTCATTTGTCCTTGATAAGGACAAAAGACCTAAGAGAAAGAAAACCTTCTGAAAAATTTCCTAGGAGTTTGGAATGTAAACTTCTTCACCTGCAGGGAAAAGGAAAATCCAGCCAGTAGGATTAGACAGCTGGGGTGGCAAAGGTGGGGGAGGGGATCTGCAGTCTGTGTTCTGGGGTGAGAAGCAATGAAAACACCTGTGAGCTCTGCAGGGGCCCCAGGAAGCTGAGCATCCTGAGTGGAAATCCACCCAGGGCCTGCATACCACTTCCTGGTCCCAGATGCTGCAATGCAATAGGGAGAAACAGTTCAGGAACGTTGAGTGTCTGCTGGGAAGTTAAACCACATGCAAAGTGAATGTGACTTGTTATGTTCAGAGAGGTGAGAGGCCACATGTGGAGACCAAAAATGAGGCTCAAATTCAAGCTTACTGTATGGGTGAGAGGGATTAGTCTTGTCTGACGCTTCCTGGGGTATACCTGGAGGTGCAGCCCCTGACCCTACCTGAGCTGGCACACTTGGAAGCCATGGGGAGCAGCCTATTTGAGGGATCCACCATTCCAGAAAGAATGGGGCTGCCTTCTCCAAGTGCAGCTGCAGGGCTTTGGCCTGGCTGCTCCCATCCACTCCCCTCTGAGAAGAAGGGATGCAGCAGTAAGAATTTAGAGCAAATGGGCCCTGAATATGACTTGCTATGTTTAGTCAAAGGTATGGTGGCTCAACTGCTCAGCTATATGTGAGGCCCTTGGAGAGGCCCTTTTTTATAAACAAAAATGCAGTAGCCCCAGCTCATTGACATCCATTTCAATAGGTTCCAGGTGAGTCCCAGGCATAGCTAGTTTTAGAGCATCAGTAGATTTGTTTTGTTTTTTAACTTTTTATTTTGAAAACCAGAGTGAATGGAATACCCACCCACCATCATTTACCTAATATCCCACTTAAACAGTGTCAACTCTTGGCCAGTCCTGTTGCAGCATTCCCCAACCCCTACCCTCTACCTACCCCTGTGTCAGTTTAAAGCTATCTCAGACATCACAAGTTCATGGTCACAGCATCCCCAGATGGTTCTCTTGTACAGATAGTGTTGAGACCCATTGATTTAATCCAATCCCTTCATTGTATAGATAACCAAACTGTGGACCAGAAAGAAAGGACTTGCAGAGGTCCTCCAGAAAGTCCCTTCTTACTTTAACATTCTGTGAACATGTGGACTTGGAAGCACTTTAGAGACTTCTAGGGTGTCCTTACCAAAACACTTCTAGGAAGGCTCTCCAGATGCCAAGACAAGGCCTCCCAGAGAGAGAGTGTAGGCCTCTGTCCCAGGTACAAACTGAACATTTCTTTTCTTCTGGTTCTGTCCTTCTTTGGACTGCTTTGTCTCTGGCAAGACTGGGGCTCTGCCTATTAACAGCCCTGTTTGAATCCTGTCAATCCCTTTGGTTGGAATTCAGCACTTCTACTTTCTGGCTGCAGGGCCAGGTGGGACTATGATGACTCAGAGTTGGAAGAGCCAGTGCTGCTGCCCATGGGGCTCCTCCAAGCTCCAGAGACAGGAGGCCAAGTCTTCACAGAGGTTCACAAACACTGCAAGGGCCAGGTGGCAGTGCTTTGAGCTGGGATGAGCTCTCCACAGGGGTCTGCAGGCAGGTGTGCTGTCCTATGGCCAAGCTTTCTCAAGCCATGTCCTCCTTCTTTCTTTTCTAATCAGGGAATGGATGCTAATTGTGAAACCAGGTGTTTGTTGCCTCAGAACCGCTTTCAGAGGAACCAAATCCATGGGGCCCTCAGCATGATGATTGGCTGGGTCTGGTTCAGAAAGCTGGGGTTGGGGCATCATTAGTGGTAGCAGCCACTTCAGAGCTTGGTGTGGCTTTAGCGAGTGTATAGAGGGATGAAATGATCCCCTTTCCTGCCTTTGGGAAAGTTTCTTCCCATTTCACCCCTGTGGGGGTGGGCCCCAGTCCTGGCACTCTTGCATATTATCCTGCAAAGATGGCCAGCAGGCCTATACCCTGGCTCTTAAGGAGGTGTTGTTGGGGCCAGGGCTGAGCAAAGAGAGAAGACTATGGGTGCACTCGCCTCTTAAAGGGGTAGGGGTGCAGCCTGTGCTGGAACAATACATATCCTGTCAGGTTTTCAAGGGGGTAAATATCCCCAAAATTAAAGGAACAAGGTCTCCATACCTTCATTTGACATTTAGCTTAAAGTACAAGGGACAGTTCCATTTGTCACTTAAAAATCAATGTGGTTTCCAGTAGAATTATAATTGGGGCCCTGACTTGGGCTATTATTGTTTTTATGACATCCATGTTTAACATCTAGCTTGTTAGAGTGAACTGATACGCATGTGGGTGTTGTGGGAGGACGGTTGTCACAGTGGATTGAGTGTGTTCATCATAGACAGACCTTGGGACACAAGGGAGAAGCAAAGAATAAAATGTTGTACTGCAAGAACTTTACAGTCCAGCTGATACGGCAGGCAGGCCCGGACATGTGGGAGGGACCAAGGATGTGCTTGTATTTCTGTGTGCCGACAAGTCTGACTTAGTGGACTGGTACACATTGAGTGTGGCTGTCAGAGGACAGAGGAAGGGAGCCATCAGAACTGGGAGGGGATCTGCTAGAGGCAATAGCAGAATTCAACAGAGCTAAGTGTGTTCCTCAGAACAGGACCCAGAGGTAAACTAGGACCTCCACATCCCTGCACACAACCCATCTCTGAATTGAGACCATAGGCTTAGCTCAGGTCTATGTTATGCCAGGCCCAGCAATGGCAGACAGCCACCTCTCCTACCTTCTATCATTGAATCCCCAGGGGGCTAACACTTTTACTTTTTCAGCAATGTGCAAATGCACTTTATTATATTTGAGGTTCACATTTAATTTTTATTTGGTATCCATTTGTATGCTACATAGGTAACTCTTAGTATAGAAGAATGCACATTCTTATGTTGGCTAGCAGCATTTTCCAACCTCAGGTTCAGGCCCGGTAGAATTGCTAAATTGTAGATATTGCTAAAAGCCCAGCATGGGATCACCATGGGATGACATGGTTGAACAAGAAAGGGAGGTCACCTGGCCCTGTCACATGTGTGATCTAGGGAAAGTACAAACTTTGCTGAAACTTTTTATCTTCATTTACAAACTGCATGAGTTCATTTAGCTTCTTGATAGATCCTTCTCATTTTTCTTAAATTAAAAATCCAGAGATTGAATTACTCTAGAAAATGAAAACATTCAACAGTATTACCAAATTAGGATTTTTTCTCCTCACTTTCAGAGTTCTTTCCAAGGAATTTTATTTAAAAAGTAAAAAAAAAAAAAGAAAGGTTTTGGTTACTCATTTTGTCTATTGCCTGTTGCCAGGTGACGGAGGACAAATAGCAGTTTGGAGAATAGCTGGTTGTTCTGCTCAGTGTAGTTGGTGAGATCAGGAAGACAGCACAGAAGATGGCACATTCTTAGCTCCTGAAAGTAAGAAAGTGTGCGAGGAGGCCTAGGTGGCTTTTCTGTGGCTGATGTTTTGTGGCCTTTGGTAAGAGGCCTAGTGTCCTGGAAGCAGGTTGTCTGCAGACATTGGCTGCCCAGCTAGCCTAGGTCCTGCTGTCTGGCTGTGAGTTTGCCTCAGGTTGGCCCATCTCGCTCCCTTGCCTGGCCCCTGAGAAAGTCTATTCCCACTTCAGCCCTGGGCTCTGCCTTTTCTATCCCTATCTCCAGAATTAACCCCAGGATCTAATACAGGGGTCCTCAAACTTTTTAAACAGGGGGCCAGTTCACTGTCGAGAGGAAGCCAAAATGTTCCCTCCTGGGAAGCTAACAGATGAGTTGGAGCGGTAAGACCAGCATAGACAGCTGTTGGAGCAGCTAAAGCCCACTGACTCACTCTGTGACCGTGGACAATGCTCTTAACCCCCAGGGTTCTGTTAACCTATTTGTAAGTTGGGGATAATATTAACAAAAGCCAAGTCTGGACCAACCAGGTGAAGTTTTTGAGGTTCCTTCTGTTTCCAACACGGATGACTGTGAGACCTATGCTGTACTTCAAACTTCTTATTCAAAGAAGTTCAAAGAAAGGGAAAAGTTCAAAGAAAGAGCTAGAGCAGTCAGAGACGACTTCAGATTGGGAACTCCCTTTAGGAAGGCCTTTTGGGTTTCATTTGGCATTTTCAGCCCAGGTATTTTCATTCCAGTCCTGGACTTCAGCAGATACTCAATATACATGTATGTAACTATTCTGAAGGAATCGCTGAGGGTGAGGAAGAAGTTTGGGCTGAGTTGTTTTTTTTTTTTTTAATTTTTATTTTTTTTTATTTAATCAGAGGTGGGTACATTTTTTTGTTTTTTCTTTTTGAGAAAGAATCTTACTCTGTTGCTCTAGGTAGGGTGTCATGGCATCATAGCTCATAGCAACCTCAAACTCTTTAGCTCAAGAAATCCTCTTGTCTCAGCCTCCCAAGTAGCTAGGACTATAGGCACCTGCTACAATACGTGGCTAGTTTTTCTACTTTTTAGTAGAGACGGGGGTCTTGCTCTTATTCAGGCTGGTCTTGAACTTCTGAGCTTGGATGATCCACCTGCCTTGGCCTCCCAGAGTGCTAGGATTACAGGTATGAGCCATCACACTCAGCCTTGGGCTAAGTATTGAAAGATAGTAGGATTTGTCGGGTGCCTGGGAGAAGGGAAGGCCTTTCAGGTGAGGAGCAGGGACACCTGGAGGCCTGGGCAGGAACATGGCTTATGTGGCAGGTGGGGTTGGTCTGCCTGGCTGCTTAGTGACAACTTATGCACAGCAAAACCTTTAACATCTGGATTCTTCTCCAAGGATTGCTGACTGCAGTGAGTTGATGACAGTTTAGCCCACCTGGCAAGTGGGAGCTATTGGCCCCATCAATATGACTTTATCTATATTGGAGTGGAGAAAGAATTCAGACAGAGCCAAGGACCCTAAGCTGGATGGGGGAGCAGCCTAAAGCCCTAGGAGCAATGCTGAAGCCAAGCTTGGTGGAGTTTCAGCCTCAGCAGCAGGTAGCTGAGAGCATGGGTGGGAATATAGATATTTTGTTCAGGGAAGTGGGAGTTCTTTATGGAAAATAGGATAGGTTAGCTTTTATTACTCATACAGTCTTTTCAGGGATAGCACAGACTATGATGCTCACCTAAAAACATTTCCCAACAAATGCTCTAAAATGCCACAGAGACCCAAGAGATGCTACAAACCACTCCCTTTCCAATAAAAGAAACAGGCGGTGGCCATGGAGAACCTTGGCAGAGCCCTGGCACTTTCCCTGAAACCTGGAATGATAGTCCCTCCTGGTCCACATCAATTTGATTACTGCAGACTCCAGGCTCAGCAGTATTTTGGCGCACTGCTGAGGAAATAAAATCAAGGGAGAGAGGATGTATTGGCTCTTGATGCCATCTCTTCTATCAGCCTCCCAAATAAAGCTCTTTGGGCTTACTCCAAACCTCAGAGAGAAGACAGAGGCTGGGGCTGAAAGTTCTACTGGTTGTCACTCCACTCTCTCAATTGACCAAAATCTAAGGTCTGCTAACCTGCCTGATCTAGTCTCACATGTCCAAGGTCATGAATATACCTTGACCTTGTATTATTTCTGGTATCATGGACACTAGGCAATAGGGTAGTAACCTGCTTTGGGGTTCTCAAAGATTCTAATGTGTCACTCAACCAGTGCCTAGAACTGTTAGACATAGTTGGGAAATAAAGGAAATGCACAAATCAGAATTGCTTCCCTCAAAAAGCACATGGAAGTTTAAGATACCAAGATTAACATATTCTGAACAATTAGAAATAGACTAAATGAGGGTGGCAATTACAGACAACCTTTTTATTTTTTTATTTTTTATTTTTGGAGACAGAGCCTCAAGCTATCCCCCTGGGTAGAGTGCTATGGCATCACAGCTCACAGCAACCTCCAACTCCTGGGCTCAAGAGAGTCTCCTGCCTCAGCCTCCCAAGTAGCTGGAACCACAGGCGCCCACCACAACGTCCGGCCATTTTTTGGTTGCAGCCATCATTGTTGTTTTGGCGGGCCCGGGCTAGATTTGAACCTGCCACCTTAGGTGTATGTGGCTGGCACCTTGGCCACTTGAGCCACAGGCGCCAAGCCAATCTTTTTAGAACTAGACACTGTACAGCACAGAATGAAACCCAGGAGTGGTTGGGTTAAAAGTTCCTAGAAGGCCAGAACTGTCTCCAGCAATAGGAAACAAACTCAGGGTGGTGCCCCTAGTGCAGTAGATAGGGTGCTGACTACGTGTACCTAGGCTGGCAGGTTCAAATTCAGCCCGGGCTGGCTAAAACAACAATGACAATGCAACAACAACAAAATATCTGGGCATTGTAGCAGGTGCCTATAGTCCTAGCTTGGGAGGCTGAGGCAAGAGAATTGCTTAAGCCCAAGAGTATGAAGTTGCTGTGAGCTGTGACAACATGGCACTCTACTGAGGGCAACATAATGAGACTCTGTCTCAAAAAAAAAAAAAAAAAGAAGTAGGAAAATCAGGTGGCCTTTCATCTAGAGATAACTACCTATCTCTTCTTTCTCTTCCATTAAAATAATGTTACATAAGAATAGCCATCACTTATATGTCAGGTGTTATTCTAACTGCTTTAACAGAAGTAGATCATTTGATCCTCTGAATAACCTAGAAAAGTAGGTACTAATATTACCCCATTTTCTAGATGAGAAAACTAAGGCACTAGGGAGGACCCAGACACATAGCTAAGATCCAGGGACCTGACTCCAGAATCAGGTTCCTAATCATGTCTGTGGGGCCAAGCTGAAGATATGGCCAAGATTTAGGAGCCAAGAACACAGCAGAAGCTACAGCAGAGATGGTAGCCTGTGGCCTCTTGGAAGTTCTAGGGGTATGCCCACCACACAGAACCCGGGAAGGCAGCCACATAAGAAAGCACCCCCAAGGCCTCTTGACTGCAGAGCCAATCTGGCACCCTCCACTGCAGCTGCAGGGAGTGAGAAAAGCCTTAGGGGATTGCAGCCTTCTCCTCTGGCCTTTTGCTGACTGAACATCTCATCTATATGCTTAAATGCTTTCCTACTAACTACACATCATGGTGAGCAGGGGGCAGACCACAGCCATCCAGACAGTCCCAGGAATACCAGGACTGAAGTTGGTGGGCAGAGAAAATATCAGCAAAGGAAATGTTGGTGGAACTAATTATCCAGTAACTTCCAGAAAGGATCACAGAGGGATGCTGGACAGTGTAATAAAAGATCCTGCTTGCTTTGGAAACTTCCAGAAAGGAGAGAAGGATGCAGGGCTTCCTGGAGGAGGCCAGGCTTGAGCTGACCATTGCAGAAGGAGTAGAATTAAGAGGGCTGGGTAGGAGACTTCTAGATAGGAGATGCCATGTGGAGACCAGGGATAGCCACACTGAGGATGGGGAGGGCCAGCGTGGTAGGCTCGAGTGGCCTCCATTGTCAGCTCTTGGAGGGCCTGTCTGAGAAGGGAGCTACCGTGTTCACTACAAACTCTCATTTTACTTCCTTCACATAAAACGGAAACAAAACACAACAAAAAAAGAAAAGAAAAAAGAGAGAATCCTGATTTTCCTTCTATAAGAGAAAATGCTTCCAAAATAGCTAATTTTTGCAGTCCGGCTCCTTTGATAGGAAAATTGTGGGCATAGAGATATTTGAGTGCATCTATATCTGTGGTGAGAATAGCTCCATATCCCTGAAATGTTTGCAGCCACAGCATTCTGCATCCGCAAGCTTGCAAACGCTCTCCCAAAGCTCAGCCCACAACCTGCTCTCCACCCACGCTGAAGCTGCTTCTTTCTCTAGAACAAATAATACTATGTCTTTCTCCAGGCCATGAAAGCATACCAATATTCCTACATAAAGTAGCAGCAGCTAGGGGCCTTTGCTGAATTAAGCAAGAGGCAGTACCTTCAGAACCAGATGATGAACACCTACTGTACCCCAGATAGGGCAGATACAGTCCTCACCCCTGCCTTCAGGAGGCTCAGAGGCCCAGGAAACCAATCCGGAGTAAAGGCAGCCTGTGGTCCTTGGGGGCTGGTAAGGTGATAGACTTGTACAATTTTAGCACTGAAAGGCCTCCCTGCCTGTCCCAGTCAATTTAGAGCTATTGTTCACCCTCACAGAGGGCTCTGACTGGTGGAATGGGTTTCCTCCTCATCTCATTCCTTGCCCCCACCCCACCCACAAAAGGAAACTGCTAGCATTTAACTTTAAATAATAACAATCACTGATGATGGAACCAACAACATCAGCAATCTCTCCTTTACAGCGGTTCTCTACCCTGACTCCTCCTTAGAAATCACCTGGAAAGTGATTTCTTTTTTTTTTTTTTTAAGTATTATTATTATTATTTTTGTAGAGACAGAGTTTCACTTTATCACCCTTGGTAGAGTGCTGTAATGTCACATAGCTCACAGCAACCTGCAACTCTTGGGCTTAGGCGATTCTCTTGCCTCCGTCTCCCAAGTAACTGAGACTACAGGCACCCA